>VYXH01002690.1:397249-416236 GCA_013397275.1 Burhinus bistriatus
TCTGCCGCCGCCGTTCGGCGGCGGCAGAGCCGGGGCAGCGACAAGCCCGCCGAGGGAGCCCTCCCGCCTCAGCCCGTCTCCCCTCACAGGGGGCAGGTGCCTTTCCCGCTGCTCCTACCCCGGCGGCCGCCCGCATGGTGCCGCCGCTCTTCCACAACTGGAGCTCCGAACCCGGGCGGGGGCCGCCATCCCCCGTCGCCCGGCCTCGCCCTGCCCCTGACTGACACGGGCTTCATCCACTCAGGTCCCCCCGGCCCGCCCAAGGGGCAGAGGGGACCCACACACACACCCCCTCCCCTTCTCCCCTCCCACCTTCCCGCCTCGCCAACGGCTGTCACCTGAGCGCCACACGGCTCCTGTCAGCCCGGCGGCGGCGGGCGGCGCAGCCTTCCCCGGTGTCCTCGGGGTGAAATCGACCCTCCTCCTCTCTCCTTGTCGGTTGAAAGGAGGGAAAAGGGTTCGAGCATACGGCTGGCGGCCGACTTCGCGTCGTCGCGGCCCCGCTGGCTGGCCCGGCTGCTGGGCGGTGTCCTGAGGAAACAGCGCGGCCACCTTTTTGGCGATCTCTGCTGGTTTTACCTCATTTTTCTTCCCGGAGGGAGTGAGGGGTGTCTGGAGGAAAAAAAAAAGGGGGGGGGGTTGATCGCAAAAGGGCACGTTTTAACTTTTGGTGATTGTTTTGATTCACAAGAAGGATTGTTAAAAAAAAAAAGTATCTGTTTTTTTAAATTTAATTTTATTTTTTTTTAAATGAGAGGTGTGACAGCTGCCCGGCTCCGGCTGACATGTACGATTCCTACAACTGCTCTTCCTCAGCGGCTGCGTGGGCCTGGGCTGTGATGAAGGTGTCGGCACCTGGGCCCAGAGACAAAACCTGCTGCCTGCAGAGGGACACCTGAGGGAACTTAGCTGCTCAAATCTAACAACGTCTTTGCGTAGCGGGTTTGGGTTTGGGTTTTGGTTTGGGTTTGTTTTTTTTTTTTTTCAGATAAGTTTTTAATAGGCTTGTATTCACTTACTGAAAGGCTTATATCTACAGAATTAAATGCTTTTCTTGGTTTTGCATGAACCGCATTGCCTTGGGGATATCCTCGTTTGGGATTCACCACAAAGACTTTTTTCATCACCTTTTATTGTCTTTAAGGTTGAAAAAGACTAAGAGAAAAAAAAGTTAAGCTGGCCTCCAGCAACAAAAATTAGGAGAGCATCTACATTTATTTTAAAATACAGTGTGGGTATAGCTGAGTGCTAGAATACAACTGCTTGTAAATTCTTGATACTTTTTCTGAGAAAGAAAAATGGCAGTTTTCATTGTAACCAGCAGCAGGATTTCATCTGCCGCCTTCTTAAGTTTGCTATACTAGTCAAAGTCAGAAAAAGGATATTGAAAGAAATGAACATATAAGCCAATCCCAAATACCAAGTCCTGCATTCCAGATAGAAGATGCTGTATTTAATAAAAAGTTCTTGTTAAATAAAAAGTTACTGTTAAATTAAAGGTTATGATCTTTTTTTACACCAAAGCTTTAAGAATAAAAGCCAAAGTATATTTTAATGCAAGTATCTGTAGTATCCCAATGTACCAGAAGCAAATACATCTAAAAATGGTTGTAAGATATCTACATTCAGACCCCTCAAGTATTCTTAGTCCATGGGAAGGACTTCCATATCACATATAACATGACAAGGGATGTATGCAATGTACAAGGCTACTTGGTTAAAAGAGATAGATAATAGTAGACTTCTGTTGAATAGTGTTCCTTCAAGCACAGCATTTTGAGGGAGGGGACAGCCCCAGAGCCTTTCTCCCATAGAATCGTCTAGGTCTGAGTCCAACCATCAACCTAACACTGCCAAAAGCACCACTAAACCATGTCCCTCAGCACCATGTCTACCTGTCTTTTAAATACCTCCAGGGATGGTGGTTCCACCACTTCCCTGGGCAGCCTGTTCCAATGTCTGATAACCCTTTTGGTGAAGAAATTTTTCCTAATATCCATCCTAAAATGGATGCTCCATACTCCATACTCTGACTCCACCATATTTTAAGTCTTATAACTTGACAAGACCTTCTCTCATCTATCACAAAAGAAAATTGTTGCAAGACCTGAATATGGATGTCTCTTACCTTCTTTGCTAAACAAATGTTAATAGCTGGTTACAGTTACATGCATTTGCCACATGGAATGGGACAGAAACTGTGGGATTACACTGCAAATATGTCTGCAGAGAAGCAGGAGGAAGGAGTCAAGTATGTAAGCTGCGCATTTGAATTTGTGAGGCTTGAAAAGAAATATGTATAGGCTCCTTGAAAGATGATCTGGAGACACCAGGGAAGAAAATATACTCAGGTAGTAATCCAACATAACACATACTTGGAAACTGTCCCAAGATAATCACATGAAATCAGAGAACTATGACTCCAGGACAGAGTAGGGTGTTGGCGACATGGTAAAAATGACAGGGGGCTGTAAAAACTTAATCTCAGTGAAACAACCAAAATGACCTTTGATACCAGATGATCACACAGCATTATCTCCTTTGGAAATTACGCCACTCTTTAATGTAGCCAACACAGTCATGGTTAAATGAGAGCATTACTGTATTTAGGAATGTTCAAAATGATAGATTGTTTCCATGCCAGGTGCTTGCAAGTCAAGACAAGTCAGCCTGTTTGCAATATTTGAGCTCCATGTAACAGAATCAATTTTTTAATTTCCCCTCCCCCCCGAGCCTGCACAAAGCTCAAAGGTACCTGTTCCTCTTGAATCACTTTTCAGAAGGTCCGTTTAATCCAACCTGGGCAAATAATATTCTGTATACGTAGTTGTGGGTAAAAGTCAATACCAAAGACCAAATCCTGTATGAAATTAAGTCAGCGATTAAATCTCCCATTGGCATCAGTAGTTCAAAATCAGGGATTACATGTCTGAAACTGATTGCAGTTACTATTCTCAGCACTGCAGTGGACAATGACCCCTATGAGGAAGCGAGTTAAACAGATAAGTCCTATTGCTGTAAACAGCATTAACTGTTCTCCTCTCAGTGACATTCAGGTTCGTCCATTCAAAACTATTCAACAAGTAACTGTTAAAGCTAGCACCTAAGCATGGCTTTTGCAGGGAGAAAAAATACAAATTTTGTCGTGAAATTCTCACCCGCGGATCTCAGTGGGGAGTTGCTTGGGAACATAGCGGGGTGGTGTAATGATGTGAGTACCTGTGTTGCCCTCTAGTGACAGGTAAAGAAAATCCTATCACAAGCAACAGGTACGAAAAATTCTTCACACAATAGTTAGGTAGCTCCATATAACTGGCGCTTCACAGACACACAGTTAAGATAGGTATTAGCAGTGAAAAGACGTTCTGGAAGCTTTTGTGATTTTGGAGAGCCATCCACAGAGCCGATCTTGGAATTTGAAATCCTAGTGTTTCTTCACCTTTCATGCAGGATTTCTGCACTTTCCAAAGATCAGTAAGAAAAAATGAGTGTCCCACAGTATAAGTGAAGCATCAAAATATTTTTTGTGAGAAATACAGAGATGTCACTACCAAGGATTAAATTTTTTAAGGATCACCGCTGCTGTTAAAGCTTTCTCATTTGAAATCTTGCCCTAGGCATACAGACTACAGCTTCATGTCCTTTGCACCGATGTAACACCAAGGATCTAACAATCAGATTTCTCGTGTGGGAAAAACACGAGATAAAGGCTTTCTCCGGTGAGACAGACCAGACAAGTGAGCTCAGTACAAGTGATGACACAGACACATGAATTTGATAGGACAGCACAGTCCTGGATTAGCATAAACCCAGATACAAATCACCTGAATAAATTGCAATGAAGCCATTCTGGTGTATAATACCCACACTGATGAATTAATGGGCTGATATTAGTATGGCGAAAGATGGATTCCCTGCATGAAAGAGCACAAAAGCGCCAGAAATTGCTCAACCATTCACCAATTTATTGGTTGTCTCTACCACACAGGCAATTCTCAGCTGAGGCTTGCGTACTTGGTTCCTAAATCTCCTCCCCTCTATTTCAGCACAAGGATTACCCCTGGAGAAGAAAGGGATGCCCTGCTGTGTCTGATAATCTACAATTAGAAAATCATCCTGAGGGGGACTATTAGCAGCTGCTATCATTTAGAGCTGTCCAGGCAAGCACTGAATTAGCTGGAGAATCTGGAACCACAACTAGCTGCCTGACAACCCTCTCACCCATCCCATCTTGCGAAAAGCAAAATCTGCATACAGCAGAGATTTTGAGCTACCACATGGCACCACGTTGTCATGTGCTATGGTGGAACAGGTCAGTTCTGCTCCACAGGGGATTGAAGCATGGGAACATGATCTTGTTCAAGACAAACATCATGAGTGTTGTGTGTTGGATATTGTAATACAATCGTAACATGTTTCAGTTTTATCTTTCTCCTCTTAAATTGGCTTATACTTGCCCTTTCAGCAGTTCACAGAGAATTAAAAATAATTTGAAAATAAATTATTCCTGGAATGGCAGAACTTAATTTTGCACCTGTGGCGTAATGTGTCTCTAGGTAGGTGAGAGCACGGGACTAATGGGGAAAACCAGGAAGGTTTGGTGGGAAGTTCAGTGGGCTGGGGACTAATGGATTTCAGGGAAGTAAATGGGAAGAAGGAAGGTAAGGATGGTCCACAGAGGTCTTGAGGAGGTGGGAGGACTGGACCTTGGGGAGAAGGGGCTGGAAGATGGAAGGGATATAGACGCTGTTGCTGGGAAAAAACACTTGAGAGGATTCGGAGGGGTGGGGGATGTCATATGGAAAAGGACTGAGAGTAGTCCTGCTTACTAACATCTTGCTAACGTGACCCCAGGACAACAAAATTTGAGGGATTTAAGATGCTGACATAGCATCTTGTCAGATCTGCTAATTTGTATATGAAATGCATTGCAGTTAATACCATGGAAATTACAGAGATTCTTCATTGCTGATTTCTTGTTGATATTAAGCAATACTTTTGAGTAATCTGAAATTTGTCCCAAGAACTGGACTCGTTTCAGCTATCAACATTACGAAAATTAGTCAAGCTTTGGAATAGTGTTTTGCCATTTTTGCTAATTACCTTCAGATCAAAATACCTTCCTAATTGCCATTGTCAAGAACAATGCAACACTCTTACTCACAATGATGGCTAGTCTGTCTTCTTAAACAAAATTCCTCCAGACCACTTAACATGTCTGTTTCGAGTAAACAATAGTGCCATTTCCTGAACAAGAAATTAAGACATTTTTGGAAAACTTCACTGTGTCATAAAACAATCCTCTATTTCTCTGCACTGATTTATGCATAATGGGCCTCCACACAGACAACCAAGTAAACAGTATGTGCTGAAATCTTCTATCAGTGAAAAGTACACATTGTGATGTTTTGAACTAACCTTTTTTTTGGAGGAGAGAGATGAACAGGGAGCTTTCTAGAGATACAATATCTATGAATTTGCTGATCAGCAGTTTAATAATGAATGTTTAGTGGTACAATAAACAAATATGCCACTTGCTTGACCTCACTGAAAGTAGCTGGCAAGTCTTTTCTTGGATTAATCTGTACTGGCTGTGTACTGGTTAGACCGTTACTTATTAAATCATATGGCTCTGTGAAGGCTTCATTTCTCTGAAGATACGGGTATGGTTTTGTGGCCAGCTTAAACCGCCCTGTCCCTGAGAGAGGCATCCTTGCACCCAGCCCTGCTGCCTCCCTTTTGCCAGCGCAAGCGCTCAACAAGCCATGTGGTCAGTTGGATTGGGGAACTGGTGCATCTGGAAGCTAACCCAAAGACACACACACTCCAAAAAAATCTTTTCATTTTCACCTAGCTCAGCTCCCTGATCCAGCCCATACAAGCACTGGCCTTGGCTGAGGGAGCAGAGGCTAGATGGCCCATGGAGAGTGAGAATGAACTGAGAGTGAACTGCTGGCTAGAGGTAGGTAGGTATGTGATACCACAGGTCAGCAGAGAGTTTCTTCAGAAGAATGATCTGTGCTCAGAAGAGAGAGACTCTTGTGCTGTGCCTCAATTCTGGCAATGGCTCGTTCCTTAGAGATAGGCGGGACATGAAATCCTGTTACTCTCCTACCCCACTAATGATACAGGAATAGTAATGCTGAATTTAACTGTAGATAAATTAGTGCTTGTCAAGCAGTTTTATAATGTCAATTAAATAAAAAATAGAGAAAGAAAATGGTACTTCAAATATGGAAACCTCTGTTAGGCTTAATCTGATACTATTGCTTATTCTGTATAGGAAGTGGTAATATTTGGAGAGCTCCTCCAGCCAAATAAGCCTTCCAAGGCAACCTGTCATGACAGAAAATTTATTAAGGTTATCTTGATACAATCAGTATTTACAAACACAACAGCCTGCACAAAAGAGCACTGGAAATAACTTTTATTCACAAGTGTTTGTGAGTCCACAGAGAAAAGCTGCTCCCATGGTGGTTATGGAGGCTGGCTAAAGAGCAGCCCTTAATAAGACATAACCTGGAAAGAAAGAATGTCCCAATACTCAGGTTTCAAAGGTAGTTTATTGGAGGTCATGCATAACCTCATCAGAAAATCAAAAATCAGGATGAAAAAAGTTGTTGCTGACACCAGGGAACTTCTTTTTTTTCCTAGTTCATGTTTTACAGAATGATTAGAGAACTATAAAAGTAGCCAAGCTTTGTAAGAAGAATCATTTTGCTACCACAATTCTTCCCTAAAAGTAACCACTCAGCAATTTCTCCTGCACAGTCAATTCCATGCTTAGAGAAGATATGTAGGATAAGGGACGCTCTTGCATTCTTGGCACGTCCTTGGAATGAGTGTTTCAAAACAACATATGTTACAGCACCCTTAAGCATGGTCATCAGGCACAAAACTGACATCGGAGCAAGCCCCAGACTGGGACGATTTCCTGCACCAGCTTCAGAAGGAGACAAACCTTGGGAGTCAAATGTCTTCATTTTTATTTTGTTAATATATGACTGTGTAAATATAATATAAAATTCTCCATTGGGAATGAGGATTTCAAGTGTTTAAGAAAGAGTAGCCTCATCTCATTTGCATTAGTAATCCTTTTTGGCAGTCTCCCACACAGGAAGCCTGAAAATACGCAAGAAAAACACGAATCCTCCAGAGAGCCTGTGGTAAGGAGATTGCTAAATTAAGATAACTTGAAGCATGCCCCCATTTCAAGACATCTATTCAAATCTCTGTAACAGATAGCAAGGCTGAATGTTGCATGCACTGCAAAGTCTGACATACTGCATACCAAAAGCTTTTCTGTAGTTGATTGTTTTTCATGTAGTTTTAATTATTGTTCATCCTATAGGGTGTTTCATGGATGATTATGGAGCTTCAATCTGCCCTTTTCATTACATACTGAGTAACTTTTTTGAGCCTTTCCTTTACCATGACTGCTCCTGTGCAAGCCTAGCTACATGAAGTATTCTGTCTTTGATTAAAGATTGGAGTGTTCATAGAATTATTTGGCCCTTAAAACTATCTTGCTGTGGGCTAATAGTTCAAATTGCACTATATATTACAAAAATTTCCATAGATTGCCATGGATATAGATATTTGATTATTCAAAGATTTTCACTTCCCATATCTGCCTTCTTTGAACGTAAATTATTTCATCTTGTCCTAATATTCATAGATCTATTGTGCTCTGGCATTTGGTATTATTTTAAACTGGCTATCACAATTTTAAGTGTATTACAATATAAACCTAATGTAATTGCTGGCTTACAGACTCATGGTACAGATCTTAGCTTCATGGTGGCAGATAGATGTTTTACAGGACTGGAATGTTTGCTAGTTCTTACGTGAACTGAAGTTCTTGGTTTTATTTTTATAGAATCATAGAATAGTTTAGGTCGGAAGGAACCTTTAAAGGTCATCTAGTCCAAACCCCCTGCAATGAGCAGGGACTTCTTCAACTACATCAGGTTGCTCACAGCCGTGTCCAACCTGACCTTGAATGTTTCCAGGGATGGGGCATCTACCACCTCTCTGGGCAACGTGTTCCAGTGTTTCACCACCCTTGTTGTAAAAAATTTCTTCCTTATATCTAGTCTAAATCTACCCTCTTTTTAAAGGTTTAAAGCCATTACCCCTTGTTCTATCGCAACAGGCCCTGCTAAAAAGTTTGTCCCCATCTTTCCTGTAGGCTTCCTTTAAGTACTGATAGGCCACAATAAGGTCTCCCTGGAGCCTTCTCCAGGCTGAACAGCCCCAACTCTCTTAGCCTGTCCTCGCAGGAGAGGTGTTCCATCCCTCTGATCATCTTCATGCCCCCCCTCTGGACCTGCTCCAACAGGTCCATGACTTTCCTGTCCAGAGCTGGATGTAATACTCCAGGTGAGGTCTCACAAGAGTGGAGTAGAGGGGCAGAATCAGCTCCCTCGGCCTGCTGGCCACACTTCTTTTGATATAGCCCAGGATATGGTTGTGCTTCTGGCTGCGAGCCCACATTGTTGGTTCATGTCCAGCTTTTCATCCACCAGTACCCCCAAGTCCTTCTTGGCAGGGTTGCCCTCATACCCTTCATCCCCTAGCCTGTATTGATACCGGGGGTCGCCCGGACCCAGGTACAGGACCCTGCACTTGGCCTTGTTGAACCTCATGAATTTCACATGGGCCCACTTCTCAAGCCTGTCCAAGTCCCTCTGGATAGCATCCTATCCCTCAGGCGTGTCAACCGTACCACTCAGCATGGCGTCACCCGCAAACTTGCTGAGGGTGCACTCGATCCCACTGTCTATGTCATTGATGAAGATACTGAACAGTACTGGTCCCAATACAGACCCCTGAGGGACACCACTTATCACCAATCTCCATCTGGACATTGAGCCATTGACCACTACCCTATGGATGCAACCATCCAACCAATTCCTCATGCACCCAACAGTCCACCCATCAAATCCGTATCTCTCCAATTTAGAGAGCAGGATGTTGTGGAGCACCATGTCAAAGGTCTTACAGAAGTCCAGATAGATTACATCCGTAGCTTTTCCCTTGTCCACTGATGTAGTCACCCCATCACAGAAGGCCACTAGGTTGGTCAGGCAGGATTTGACCTTGGTGAAGCAAGGCTGGCTGTCTCGAATCACCTCCCTGTCCTCCATGTGCATTAGCATAGCTTCTAGAAGGATCTGTTCCATGATCTTCCCAGGCACAAAGGTGAGACTGATAGGTTGGTAGTTCCTGGGGTCCTCCTTTCTACCCTTTTTAAAAATAGGTGCAATGTTTCCCTTTTTCCAGTCACCAGAGTATTCACCTGACTGCCATGACGTTTCAAATATCATGGAGACTGGCTTGGCAACTACATCAGCCAATTCCCTCAGGACTCTGGGATGCATCCCCTCAGGTCCCATAGACTTCTGTAAGTCCAGGTTCCTCAGGTGGTCATGAACCTGATCTTCTCTTAAAGCAGATGGGACTTTTCTCCCCCAGTCCCTGCCCTGCATTATCACTGCATCCCAGGCTTGAGATCACCAATTAGCTCACTTGTCTTGGTGACCATCAGGTCCAGGATCGCATTTCCTCTGATTTTATCTCTAAACATTTTAATTAATGGACTAAACTTAAAGGAGAACCTGAGTTGGCAGGAGTTGCATCTTCTCCTGATCCTATGATGTAAGCTGTATTAATGTAAATTCAGATTTTTTACTTGCCTTGGTTCCCTTAGATTCACATTTCATGAGGTTGAACCTCTAAATTTGGCCTTTTAATCTAAATGTCACCAAAATGGGTGGTCACTCTACTAGGTCATTTTATCAGACTTCTTTCTTTGTCTTTAAACAAAGGATTATTTCTTTTCACTGCATGTGAGAAAAAACACAAAAGATATTATTCCTTGTACAAGTTTATATCTAAGACATTATTCCTTATAAAAGGACCAGAATTTATTTCTTCCTCTCCAGCCAGTGTTGTCCTAATTACTCTCAATATTTTTGGTACTTTTGTCTAGATCTAGAATTACAAAAAAGATCTTTATCTGCTCTCCAGTCTTACCCAGCTGCAAATAGAGAATCTGAGCCAGTAAATCACAACCATATGTTCAACAACTTTAAACTTATGCCAGAGTTCTCTTGACTTCAATCACAGTTAAGCATATTATTAAGATATGTGTGCTATCTTGTAGGAGAGGGAATATGCTTGAGAGCTTTCATAGTTGGGGCTTCTACTGTTCTGGAAATGTCTGTCTTCATTAGTTACTCTACAGTTTACCTTGCTTTATATAAAACCAAAGTTGATCCATGGACATATGTATCTGTAATTTCTATTGTGTCTTCTTGTAATGATTTGTGCTCACAATTTTGGTCATCATTAATTCCTCCCATCCTATTTTGAAACAGAATTTTAGTGAGTTGCTAGGCCAATAGTGATTTCATGAACTTTCCCTGTCTTCCATGAGCGTTTCATCTGTTTAAAATATGATATTGTTGTTTACTCTTGCTTGAAGATCTCTTCCTTTCTGTGTTTGTGTTCTATTCAGAACTGATTAACGTGGAAAAAATTCTTACTCCAGTCTCTTTGAAGAATTAAAGAAGTGGGAATGATTTATCTTTGTGCAAAAGTGACAAATTAGCATTTGGCACTGATGTATTGATTGGGCCATGGAGAATAGGTCTACTACCATTTGACATTCTGCAAAGATCATGGGCAAGTAAAATGAAAACAGAGCTGCTTGCAGAAGCTTTGTATTTATATAATTGCTGAATTATGTCAATAGAGTTAATTAGAAAGACATGGTGCTTGTGCTTCTACTGACTTTAGCTAAACTTGTAGGTAGCAATAGCTTGTTCAAAAGGTTTATGGGACGTCAAAAATGCTCTAAGAATAAGGCAACAATGCACGTATGATAAACATGGTAAGAACGCTGGTTCATGTGTATGGAGTAACTGATGTTGCAATAGCAACTGCACGACCTTCCACAGAATATGGACGTGGCTGCTGGAAAGCCAAACGCCACCATTTTATTGTCTATGTATTCTGTGACAAACAGCTTTACTACTGGTTTTACTACTTGCCACAATGCTGAGGGATGGTTCCAGTACCTGAATGAACTTGAGACCAGAGGGACTGGAGTCCCTGGCCAGTGGGAAGGGCAGGCCTTGGAGATGAGGGAGCTGTCTGGGGATTAAAAGAACCCACAGGTTTTCAGTTAGGGTTGGTCTGTCAGCATCTCTCACTCACTTCCTTTCTCTCTCTGGTCAGAAATGACCTCAAAAAATGTGCATGGGAAAGTGTTATGAAAATAGATATATTTCCACTACATATTTTTCTTTAATGAGACAGAATACATGGCTAAAATGCTTTGACAAACTCTGAATTTAGCTAAATTTAATGGAAGATTTCAGTTTATGTTCTCCACCCCGTTCTGCAAATCTCAGCCATTATTCTAATTTCAATATGGCTAGAAGTACAAAGGAATAGTTTTTAATACAATATTTTAGTTTCTCCCTTTGAAGTATATTCTATTTATGAGTTCATAAAGGTTTATGCAAAATCTCTTATTATATATAGGATTAAGTTCTCTGAGGAGAACTGACAGCGCGTTGATCTCAGTTTATGTAGTGATCCTCTACCTGATATATACACAGAATCAAAAAAATATTAGTAGAGTTTTAAAATCTAGCATGGAATAAAGATTTAAAGAATAAACCTAGCATAGAATAAAGCTTTCTGATGCAACTCTGATTCTTTGTGCCTGTATTGTCATATTTATTATATGAACTCAGTTTTTTTCTGTACCCAGGACCCCTATTTTGGTCAGAATACACGATAAGTAGTGCCACTTGATGAGCAGCTATTTAATATTTTGTTTTATATTAATTTTTCAGAGGGTGACCTGCTTTCATCTGAGAGATCAGTCAACATTCAAGATCTTGTGGGTGTTCCCTTTAAAAGGGAAGACTAGTGATGGAATCAAGAATTTTGTTAATTCAATCCCTTTCATTTAGAAAGAATGGACAGTCATGAAGTGATATTTTGCTGATCTCAGTAGGAGTCAGACAAGAAGCATTTTCTTTTCTTGCATTTTCTTTTCTTACATTTTCAAGCAATACTAGCATTAATTCTGCTGCTGTTAGTTTCTATCCTGCTTCCACTCAGCTTCTGACCAACTTTGTATATAACCTCTATTTACAGCTGACTTACTTTCAAAAGCAGTGTAATCTTCCTATTTTATATTCAAGGTGAACTTTGAAAACAATTTCATTTGCACGATACTGGTACATTTGAACAAACCACTATTTTAACCACAAAAAGACATCCAAAACTCTGTTAGGAGGACCAAATTGTTAACTTCCTTGGGTTTTTTTGTCATGTTCGTAAAACTGGAATATGAATAATTCACAAGCATTAACATATATTCATAAGACTCTGTGAAGATTGATGTTATCCTCATTTTACAGATGAGGCACTGGAGCACAGAAGAAATAGAATCAAAAGTTTTCATCAGTCTTAGGAGCCAATCAGCAAACTGATTTTTGAGGATAGTTAGCATTGTATTACTTTATGCTTAAAAGAAAACTATCATTGACTTCAGCTGCCCTGCAAATACTAGAGACTTACAAATGTGAGCCCTCCATATCAGTCTAGGTCCTCAAAAATAAGAAACACAGCACATCTGGGAAGTAGTTTTATGAAGTGGCATCACATAGTAGAGGCAGAGGCATAATCCTGTTCAACCAGACAGTATTTGCAACCATAAACATGTAACTATGTTTTCTTCCTGCACTCTGTGGTCTCAGATAATCCTTTCCAGCTTCATCAGCAAATGAGACTAGACTCAGCTTATTTACAGCCTAAATTCAAGTGTCATTTAGTAAGTCTGTCACAGTGCCTACAGGTGAAGGAGCCAGGAAAAGGATGCATGGACACTCCAGTTTGCAATGATACTTTTTTAGTGAAGAGGCTTTTTATCTAATTTTCCACATGAAAAATCAAAAACAAGTAGCAAGAACAGGTATTCAGTCCTGTGAAATGTCATCCTTTATATGGTCCATGAACAAGGTTACATTTGCTTTCTGCCGATTGAGTTAATGAGACCAGCAATGGTTTATTATCTTTTGTGTCAACAGGTACCTCTGGGACAGTACCAGCACCCTTCAAAGATATTTGGTGCTAGCTGAGGTTCAGGAACCTCAGGGATCTGTTCTTGGCCTCGAGGAGGGCACAGAAGCTGTTCTTACGCAGCTTGACTTCTCATACCCTCTGCACACTAACATCCTCCTTTCCACTCTGATTCATCCTGGTGCTTGGCTTCTTTTTCCAGTTCCATTTTCTCTATTTAACAAGACTCACAAGATGTACCAAAGACATTCTTAGGCCCAGTTTGCCTTCATTTACCTAAAATAGGCTATTGTAGTACTTTCATATTGTTTCACCCACAGTATTTACTAACTGTTTTTTAGTCGTTTTCTGGACATAGAGAAGCCACATACCTCCAACTGAAGCTCACATTGAGAAACTTGAACACTGAAAGGGCTCATCTGCCTCAAAGCTATCCCTCTGACTTCTTTTCTGTACAAACAACAGCATCAAAAAACATCCTCTCATTTTCAAGATCATCATGCCTAAAAAAGTTCTGTGCTTACATTTCTATTCACAGCATTGTACTCAACTGAATACCTGAGGAATTCAAATAAACTGAACTCCTGTACCCCTGAAATGAATATAACACTTGCTTGTCACGTTAGGTAAATCTGGACAACAGTTAAATGCTTACATGCTGTCTTCTTCCACAGTCAGGGTTCATAATATTAGTCAGTTAATTTGCTTGTTTCCTACCACTTCTGTCTACCTTATTTATATTAGCTCAAGTGAATTATTGCACAAGTATTTGGTAACTGCTATTCTCTTTGTAACATGGACTATTATCTTATCATATTTGCTAAAAGCCTAATAATCTGCAAAGACAGCACTGTGAAGACTGAAAAATAAAGTGAACTAAACCATTTGCTGTAGAATCTTCAGTAGACTTTTTACCCTTCAGCCTGATTATCAAGTATCACGAGGTACCCAGCAGGTTATAAGGGTACTCTTCATATTGTTCTTAAAGGCTACAAACATTTTTTTCTTTCTCTCTGTTAACACTGGGGAAAAACTGATGGCCTTCTCAGAAATACTTCGGAAGCAGTATAGGCCATAGCAAGCCAAGCCATTCTAACCATTCATTCACCAGCCGCTTCTCTTCCCTTAGATAACAGTGTGTCTTCACATCATCAGTGGCCACAGTCTCCCTTTTGTGACTTTCGGCTCTGTCATTTCTGTTTTACCTGCTATTGCCCCACTATTAGCAGTCTGACAGTGTAATGAGGCATAAAAAATGCTTTGTGTTTTTTATTACTTTGGGAAATACTTAGGAAATTAGGAAAACATAAGAATAAAATTTCCAGTCTATGTCAGGTTTTCAGGGTGAAACAAGAATGATAATGGGACCTTTCAGAACCCTGGTTTGCTGACCTAATGGATGACACTGATTTTCCATGTCATGCCAGCTACTAATTTCAACTTTAACATGTAGATTGAAAGGAGTTGCATGGTTGTATATACTGCAGTGTATGGGTTCTCACAAATCTGATTTCTTCTCTTTGCTCACATAATTCTCCGCTTTTGTTGAACCTTTTTCTTGCTAACATATATAAAAAAGTTTGTTCATAAAATATAACACAATTACCCAACTATACAGATAATTAAATAAGTGGATAAGTGAGCATTACATATAAGAAAAAGTATTATTGAGTTGCAAAAATGCTTATAAAACCTGTTTAAACTGTTTATTCAGTAATAATCACAGCATCATACGTTAATGTCCAGTCACAACCTCAAGTAGGATGTTTAAACAGAAAAATGACCTTTGTTATCCGAGTCTGAGCATTACACAGAATAAATACTTTTCCAAAGTTTATTAGCTGTGGTGCTTTCAGGATTTAAAATTAGTGGGCTTTTTTCTAGCCAAAAATACTCAAGGATCTTTTTTTTCAGAGTTCACTATGTGCCTTCCTCTCTGCATCCTTAAACATGGGTAGAAATCTTTCTTTCAGTAATTTTTAAAAGTTCTTTTGTGTTACTTTGACTAATAGAAGAAGTATCAGTGAAATGCTTAAGTTGGATAGTTTGGATTTTAAGGAAGGGTAACCTTAAAAGCCATTGATATTTTAATTAATCTATTTCCTTACCTTGGTGGGAATGGTCAGTGTGTACTGGGAGCTTCAGCCAATTCTGATTACTTCTGTGAAAGAGATAAAAGTAGGGGGAAACAGTCAGGAGAAGCTATTAAAAAGAAGTGTGCTAACAAGCTTTGAGAAAGTACCAAAAATATTTACGTGAACTGGGAGAGAGCAGATATGTTAATTTAAAATGGAATTATCAGCAGAAATGAGGGAAGAAGAAAATTTGACTTGGAAGTGCCCATGGATAATACAGAGCATTTTCTGAGCATAGTGTGAACATATCTCTCCTCACCCTTCAAAATCCAATTATTTTCACCTTTTTTATACTCCCATCCATACCTGGAGTTTGAATACACAGTTCTGATTAATGGGAGAGCCATAAAACTGGAGACAGCAATCAGGCTGGTAATCTAAGGATCTCAGGTTCTGATTCAATACCATTTACCCAGCAAAAAACCTGAGCACTCAGGAGTCTCGTCAAGAAAACACAAAAAGCATGAGTTGCTAAGCAGTTCATGGATGTGAAGGCTTTGATGTATTTATGTAATATCAACAAAGAAATGGGTCCAATGAATTTTGTATAACTAATGACATAGTTCATGACTAACAACCTAAGTTGTTGTTCCTTATTCCTTATTCACAATTAAAGCAGTGGGTCAAATTCAGGTTTACATAAATAGATACAAGTGCTTTCAAGTTCCTGGGAGATACAGCCACTCATGTAAGGGCTGAATTAAGTCTAAATATATATATATATATATATATAGTTAAAGATTAAACATAAGTTTCATAAAGAAGAAGATACTGGGAGTAGCAAGAAAGTCTTCATATTAAATACTAGAATATAAGGAATGACAGGACATACACAGAGAAATGACATTATCAGGACATTAAAACAAATACTCAAATATTAATGAAACTGAAATATTAGCGTATCAAAACCCAAGGCAAAACCACTAAATTTTTTTGAAAGTCATGGAATCCAGACCTTAAGACTAAATCCACTCTCAGAACTGGCTATCTTGACTAATCCTTTTCTCTGTAAAAAGAACAAACCCAACACTTCATACTTTGAAAAGGCTCAAAAATCAGAACCATAGTTTCATCTCTAGTTAGAGCACTTAGGCTGTGCATGAAATAAACTGACAGGAGGCTCATAAATGCATTTAATAAAAAGTGATTTTAAAAATAGTAAAGGCAGAGCAAAAGAGCCTTTCACTAAAATTTCATATAACAAACTCTCCTATTACAGAAGGATACTGTCGCTTCATTACAATCAGAAAAGGCTTTAAATTGAATAATCAAATAAACTGCTTACCCTGCTAGTGTAAGATTGCTCCAGGGCACAGAACAGGGTTTGAAGCAGCCATGTTGCACTTCTGGCTCTTTCAACTTGTACATGAAAGCAAAGACTGAAATCCAACTTGGTGCCCTATTTGCCTAAAATGTACGTTTTATGGACGTTTCAAAATGATCTGCTCAATGCTTTGGGAAAATTAGACACCAAATTAAAAACCACAAGAAGTATATAGGGAATCTGCGGTTGAACTCTGCAAACAAACACAGAAAAAGAGGGTAAATTTACTACAGCCCTGTATGGAGTGCAGAAAATGATACTATTTTGCCTAAACTGCCAAATATTCAATTTGGTCTTATTTTACAGGCACTCTGCACTTTATCCTTTGATAAATGCTGTAGCTCCATTAATATTAGTGTAGCTCCGCAAATGTTAAGGTAAAGAAAGAAAAATGCGGAGAGGAGATTTAAAATGTATGAACATATTATTCAGAAGGATTTATCCATTTAAAATGTTGATACAATTCCCAGAAAGCGTTGTTACAACTGAGAAGGCTATTTGCGCTGTAGTATAGGATCAGGCCCTGACACAGGAGGCTAAGGTGACCTTTCGAATGTTACATGATGCTAAGACTGCTGAGGCTAATTTGGGAACACTAGGCTCTTGCAAACTATGGTGTGAATAATTCTGTGTAACAAATTCATTGACACACAACAGTTGTCCTGCATCAATAAATGATCATCTCTATCTGTGATGACTTGTGGGGCTGCCACAAACTGATGTTAGGTATTGCATATCTTTGTAATGACAACCACTCTCTTGATAGTTTTTTGAACAAGTTTCCTGAGAAGACTCACACATCAGGCTCCCTTACCCTTCACTAGCAGTCTTTTCAAAGTCACCCTGCTTTGCAGGGATATTTTTCTATGTTCTGAAAGATTAATATTGTCCGTAAGCCACTAACACAGCACTATTGACTTCTGGTACGGGCTGTTACTGTGTTAGTCCTCTGTATTCACAGAAATAAGCTACAGTAGGGCTGTTGTCCTGCCTTTCTGGGATGCACATCACTCTGAGCCAATCTTGTCCTTTTGCTGATGATATCTGGACTGTTCTGAGGTCTGGGACACTGCAGTTTTGTTTCCATTTCTCTGACTGTATGCTTTGTAACGCCATTTCCTACCAGCATGCCCTTTCCATTCTGGTACACAAGAATTTGGCCCCAGAATCTTGTTCTCCCATTGAAGGCAAATTGCTACAAAATCTGTCCTGTTGCATCACAAACTTACTACTCTGAAAAGCAAGGAAGCTCAGAGAAGTGCTGTGTGATTTCAGGAGAAACTACTGCAGGGCCAGCCCATGAAATCTGGTTCACCATCACCTGTCCTACTGCAGGTATTATTTCTAATAGGATGTATACAGTGTTATTACGAGCAACCAAAACTTCCCCATCTGCTAGTCTGCAAACTGCAGGCCATATCACTCACAAGAACAGAAAGGATATTGCAAAAACCCTTTTAGCTAAAAGCTCCTGATCAGGATTGAGCAAAAGCTCTTCAAGGAGTCGTCTGCTATCCCCTACCTGGTCCTGCTTCGTGATGACTGTTACAGGCCTGTGGATGGCCTGTAATTCACAGCTTTGGTGTATTGCCATTACTCATTTTGCTAAGCATTTCATTTTTACAGCCAAAACAATTTGCGCAGTTAACAAAATCATTATAACAATTAAAATGACAACTGTAAGAGGGAAAGCCCTGTTTGAAAATGCCTGTAACTGAGGGAAGCCACCATTAGGAGGGATTCGCACCATGGCTGCAATATGAGTAACCTTGTTATTATAACAGACTGTAATTTCTGGAAAGCTGCCTAACTGACAAATCGAGTAAAGGTAGGGTGTTTTAGCATGCACCTCAGTAGTTTAGCAGGTACCTAAAGGCACCAGTTTAAAGTTATCAAACAACTGCCTTTCCATGATGGAGTTTGATGGTCATTTCTATGCATGTCATATAACTGTAATCACGTCCCTTCATAGAGATTACACTACAAATACACATATTTTTGTCACTTTATGCACTGAAAAGATGTACATACACAACTGATCCATTTCTAACCAATCTATAAGATCACATATGATTAAGTTAAAATATAAGCAAACATCTGTTGTAAGAGATTACAAAAAAGTTTTTTGCAACTACATTAACAACAAAAAGACAGCCAGGGAGAATTTCCGCCCCTTATTGGATGCGAAGGGGAAGATTGTCACCAAGGATGAGGAGAAGGCTGAGGTACTTAATGCCTTCTTTGCCTCAGTCTTTAATAGTAAGACCAGTCATCCTCAGGGTATTCAGCCCCCTGAGCTGGAAGACAGGGACGAAGAGCAGAATAAACCCCCTGTAATCCAAGAGGAAGCAGTTAGTGACCTGCTACACCAACTGGACAGCCACAACTCTATGGGCCCAGATGGGATCCACCCGAGAGTGCTGA
>VYXH01002690.1:416660-442483 GCA_013397275.1 Burhinus bistriatus
GGCAACAAAGCTGGTGAGGGGTCTGGAGAACATGTCTTATGAGAAGCAGCTGAAGGAATTGGGATTGTTTAGTCTGGAGAAGAGAAGGTTGAGGGGGAGACCTTATTGCTCTCTACAACTACCTGAAAGGAGGTTGTAGTGAGATGGGAGCTGGTCTCTTCCTAGTGATAGGACAAGAGGAAACGGGTTCAAGTTGTGCCAGGGGAGGTTTAGGCTGGACATTAGGAAAAAATTTTTCACTGAAAGAGTTATCAAGCATTGGACCAGGCTGCCCAGGGAGGCGGTTGAGTCACCATCCCTAGATGTGTTTAAAAGACGTGTAGATGTGGTGCTTAGAGACATGGTTTAGTGGCAGACCTGGTAGAGTAGGGTCAATGGTTGGACTAGATGATCTTAAAGGTCTTTTCCAACCTAAACAATTCTATGATTCTATGATCTAATGGCTGTAGGTACAGGTCTTCACAGATGTTTTCACAGACTGATTTGCAATTTAAGCTAGCAATATCTGGACAGTAGAACCATCCAGAAAGTTTTCTCTTGCTCTAATCTATCTTGACTGATAAATAGCAAGGTTAAAACAGAACATATTTGGGGTTACCACACTCTGAGTGAGCAGGTGGATTTGCAATTATACGACCCCAGTGACAACATGTTTTTCTTTTAACATTGCTGTACATTTCTAACATTCCCTGGTCAGCTCTTTTAGCAAAAAAACCCATTTTTCATTAAATTGGAATGCTTGCATATTGTACACATACAGAAAGTTTTGATTGTCAGTCTACACAAATAACAGACCTCTGGTTTTCACCATATATTTCCTTTCCATCAGTTTCCTCCCATAAGCATTAAAAAATATCCCCAATATAGCCCTGCACAAAGTGACTTTTTTGCAACCTCCATGCTGCAAATCTACCCATGATGCTACACAATCTTTCAAAGTACTTTTTACCATAATAAGCATTTCTATGCTTAACCAATTCACCTTTTCTTTTTTATAGTGCTCAACTTTTTACAGACATGAAGTCACATCTACCTGTATGTACTTTGTTACATACACAGACGTTGTTTGTTTATGTATTAATGATCTGTTAGTCATGACTCCTATTAATAATGGAGGTACGTTTGTCCTCACTGAGAGAAACAGTTTAACGTGTTTGGAGACAGAGGCATGGTTAAAGTGGGATCTATTTTTCCATGTTACCTCAATTTGTTAATATTTTTCTCTTGTTTTTAAGTTCAGCTATAGCCATCAAAATAATAATAATAATAATAATAATAATAATAATAATAATAATAATAAACCTTTTCCCTTTCACTGGCACATACATGATAATAAAACCAGAAAGAAACCCAGTTAAAATAAAGCTAAGGAACCTCCCTCTCCACTGGTGAGTTTCTGGTGATCTGTTTATCAGTCTTTACTTTGTGTATGTTATCCATTGCCTTTATCTCTTCTCTATAACAAAAGATGAACTTTATGGCTTAACTTAAATCAACAGTCCCTCTTTACATAATCAGAAAAATTGGCTTTAACGCATCAGTTAGAAAAACACACAGAGCTGACTTCTGGCTTTCAAAGCCAACTGGATTCCTTTACAATAAAGAATATAATTAATTTTCTCCATCTCAAATCTTCAAATACACACGTAAACCCACAATTCTCTCAGCTTTTAACCACTTCAGTACCAACAACACTTATTCAGGTTCTCATTTTAAACTTCTCCTTTTTCCTTTCTTTCCACTGCTTACTGCGCAGCTGATGTACACACTCCTCCAAGATCTCATTCATGCATATGCTCATGTATTTACTTGAAAACATATTACTGATTTTCATAATAGTACTGTCATTAAACCTGAACTATTAATTTTTATCTTGATACCTCTTAGATTTGCTTATCTTGAATCCCTCATTTTAGTTGCCTTAAATTTGCTAACAATTGGGAACATTTGTGTATAGCTCTCTTTTACTTCCAAAACTTTTTGGAAGCCATGTTAGAGATTCCATGACTGTAAAAAAACATTAGCAAATGAAAAGATGAAAAAAAAACCCACCAACCAAAAAAACCCAAGAAAAGCAAATGGCTCTCCTTTTTTCTTCTACCTCTTTTTTTTTTTTTTTTCATGAGAGTAAGTACCTTGTATCTAGGCTTCTTCATCATGCTGCTGGATATCACAGAATGCCAGTATCTGGCAGCTAATACCAAGCAATATCCCAGTATCCAGCAGCCTTCAAGGACTCCTTGTTCACTTTTCACCCCTTAATTCCACCAGAATGGTGAGCCTTTCACAGTGGTGAAATTGTAATTTTACTATGAAGCCCCAGGAAGACCCTTTGTGTATTCCTTTCTCTGGAGGTTTTCTTTTACTTAGTCATCTTTCTGCAGGCTGGTACAGCTTTTCTTATTCCTGTTGCTAGTTTCTCCCATGGTTTCTCTCTTGTGCCTTTTACTCTAGGAATAGGGAGTAGAACATTTATTTCCTTCTCATGGCAGGTCTGTGTGTTTAGTGGGAGACAGCAACCTGGTCAGCACAGGAAGAAACCTGATCTTTCACAGGATCTACTTTTGCCAATCACTAGCCAATTGCTACTTAACTCTTATCTTGGAAGTCAGAGTTTGTAGTTTATTCTATCAGCAGCGGCAAGGAGGACAAACAGGGGAAACAGCTGTCTAAAACTCACAGTCTCCATAAATTACAAAAGACTCACATTTTTAATAAATAATTGGAATGCTCATGATTATTTTTTATATATATATAATGAGATGAGCTTTAATTTGGACATCTGTAAAAAAACTGTGTTGTGGTTTTCAAAGCTAACTCTCTATTCAATTAGGATATTTTATTATTCATTGTCTCTCTCTCAAACCTTCAAATACACATGCAGCATTTGTTACACTGCTAGGACCTTATTGGCTTGGTAAGGAACAAGCACTCAGCCTAGTTCAGAGCTAAAGACCTCCTCTACTCTCTGGACAGAATCTGGCAACCTTCTCCTGATAAATCTTCCTTTTCTATCTTGTTGTCATAAAGCACACAATTCACAACAATGAGGAACATATGATCTCATTTTTGTTGATACATCTCCAGTTTGAAAAGTTCTGACAGCAGGCATAGATGAAACCGTTCCCTGCGTCACATTAGAAATAAAGTATGATTGATAAATTAATTAAGATTTCCAGTCCTGCTGGAACGCTGAGCATCATTTCAACAAAAAAACGATATGGGATTTGCCTATTTTTGTTTAGTGAACAGTTCCAGGTCTGGATCACAGCAGTTCCACATGTTGATGTTGGAGTTATGGGAAGACCTGCTCATGCAACATTATCCAGTCATGACTATAGGTTATTTACTCTTTTTAATGAGACACAGATAAAATGCAATCTCAGACAAACCAACTTGATGAAGAAGACATAAATAATTTAAACCCTCTAACAATGATTCTTCTGGTGTTGTTTGGAAATATGCCACGACCTGTGCGTTTAAGATTGCACATCTTTTTGGTTTCCAGAGCTCTTCATTCCAAAGTCATGGAGGTAAATCTAACACACCCAGACTGTGAAGGTTGTTTCTGCTGTGTCTTACCAGCAGTACCTGGGTGGGCTTATCTTGTTTTTGTTTGTACAGAAGCTTTGCCATGCACATTCTGGGTGTGCTTAAAAACAGGGAACCAATATTCCTTGCCTTCATTTACCAATCTTGGCTGCTAGATGACCTCTCTATAATGCATGTACATAGCTCCTTCTAATGTACAGCAGGATACAGTCATGGTGATCTAGTTGATGGGGTTTTGCCTCTGTAATGCCTGACATGACACCAGTGGTTCATCAGCAAAACTGTGGCCAAGAGAACCTCATCTAATTGGTCATATATAGTAAATTATACACTCAGATAGTAAAAGCTGCCCTTAGGCTGCCGCTACACTTGGCAGCAGAACAAAGATAAAGCCACTTTCTGTCCAATTTGTCATCCACCCTGGGGAGCACAACTGGAGGGACTTCAGGTGGGCCATGTGGACCAGAGGGACACACTCTGCCAGGGCCAGATGTCTGGGGATACCCACTTACCTCCAGACCTTCCATCCAAACCCTCCAGAATAAAAGAGCGGATGCCTCAAAACTTTTAAAAATACCATCAAGAAAGTATCTGGTGACAGAAGACTGCTGAAAGACGAGTTGGAATGGAGAGTCATCCTCTCAAACAAGATGGCTGCCAACAAGACCACCGAGGCCCAGCTGAAAAAAATTACTGTAGTCACTTTGGAAATTAAAATCACAGTGTCCAACAATACTATTAGATGCTACTTCAATTAGTTCTTCTTGGCAACACTACTGGGACAGATGAATGAACCTCAAGGGGGATATTTGTGGTGAAAGATGAAGTACAAGAGATCCCTGCCCAGATCCAGAAAAGTCTTCAAGACAGATATATCCCCTGTACAACTGGACTAGCCAAATCCTGCAGCCCACAAGGAAAGACAAACCCTTAAAGCTTGTCTCCCTGTTCCTTACAAAAATGCTCAGATGTCTGGTAGGTGGTGAGTTTCATTCAGGAAAAGCTCTGCAACTGACTCCAGTTGGAAATATCATGTACTGATATTTACACATCTCAAATCGATTACGAGAGGGGAAAAAACCAACGCAGTGAAAAGAATTCTTTTGGGGATGGCACATTAAAAATGAATAATTACCTACAATTTAGCAAAACACATTATTGGACTGTAATCACCCCTCTAAAAAGTAGGAAATCTGCCAAGTGGCAAGGACTTAAGCTTTGTAATGACATTTCCAGTTCAGCTCTATTTCCAGATCACTGACGAGCTGCATCTCTTCCAAAGCTACTGGTTTCTAGTCTTTAACTTTTAACAGCTCACTGGAAATATGAGAGTTACTTCTATTCTCAGTAAGACATCATGAAAAAATGTCAAGGGATAGCTCCAGCAGTCAACAGAGTGGAAGAAGACATCAGGACAGGATGATTCACATCATCTGTATGATCACCCACTAACCCGTTCCCATTCTTCAATTGCCTGTACCCATCCTATCTCCCCTCCCTTCCTCCCTTCTTTCTTCCCACTTGTTCTTCCCTCCCACGCTTTCCATCACCCCACCCTCCCTTTGATTTAATCCCTCATTCTCTATATCCCTTTGCTCAGTGTCACGCACCGCATGAATTCAGACCTCCCATGCATGAACCTGGAGTGAAAAGCCTATAATAAAGAACCAGTCACTGGACTTAGTTGTCTGTGCTTTTTGCTGCATAAGTTTACAATTTGTCTCAGCAGTTAGATTTTCCCCCGACAGCTGAATGTTTGCTTTGCATGGGGGAAGCAAAGAGACTGCCTGCTTATGAAGAATGGGGAAGGAGGATTGTGCTGAACCCTCCCATTCCTGCAGCACATAACATCTCACTGAGAACACAAGGCTGTTGATGAGGGTATGGAGCCTGGCAAGCGATAAATCACAGAGACAGCATAATAGGCAGACACATCCTCCATTAAGGAGCACGCCTGCAGAGTGTGAATCTGTTTGCACAGCATGCTCACCACTCAAGCGCTTAGCTCCTCATGGTGCAGGCAATGTCCAAGGGCAGCAAAAATGCCATGGAAAGGGTGAGTGCCCCCCAGGTGCCAGGGCAGGCACCTCAGCTCCAGGGTCTGCTCCCAGAATAGAGGGGTTTGTTTTATTCAGTGCCATAATAAGTGGCTTTCACTGATTCTGCCTTTGTTGAAATGCCAGTCTCTAATGTCCTTCCTCCCTAGCCAGCACCTCCCTAGCCACACTGCTGTCTGTGCCAGGAAGGCTGCAAGGAGCACGGGGACGGGGAGGAAGGCGGGCACGCTCATGCCTCAGATATGCCTTCAGTCTCCTTATAGATACTTCCAGTTGCTGCTGGTGGCCCCCGTCCCGGTGTCCTCCCTCCCACCTGTCCTGCTGCTACCAGTGGCAAGTCTCAGCCACTGTCTGGAGAACCAGCAGCTGGTGGGAACTGGTCTCTCTCCAGTATCACAGGAGCTGCCTCTAGGGCAGGTTGAGCATCCTGCCCACCAGTGAGAGGGCTGCAGTCACAAAGCCAGGCTCTGTCTGAGTATTCCCTCTAGCTTCAGAAGTTGTTAATTCTTTTCTTTGTGGGGGCACAGAATCAACTGGAAGGTGGAGTAACTCACAGATGAGTGGTTAGGCCAGTCTCTGAAAGAAATGGGAGATGTGAAATCAGAGTTGGTAATGCTCCTGGGCAAAGGAGAGAACTGCAACTCAGGGCAGCCCTGTGAAAAAGGAGTGATGGTACCGCACCAACCACACCACAATTTAAGTGGAATCAGTAGCCTCTGAGAACATCGCAGCTGGTGCATGAGAGAGAGAAGCTTTGACACCTCCTGGAGCAGACCATCAAAGACACTTTGGCAGAGAAACTCTTGTTTCTGAATTCTGGTGAGGTACAGGCAGTGCATGCATGAGAAAGAAAACAATTTCCTGAGCCCTGTAGAAACTGAAGTGCTTCTGCACATGTCCGGTGGCGGAATCTGCAGGACCTTTGAAAAGCCAAGGATGTTAGATGCCTCCCAGCTGAGGTCATATCTGAGCATCAGTCTGAAGGGCAGCTATTTTGGGTCCCGATGTTCATGGTCCACTACGGATACCAAAGTCCTTCACATAATCTGGTCTTTCAGCCTTAGGAACAGATGTGATCAATATATGATGTTTCAGATTTGGAAAATCCAGGCCAAAGTACAATAGCACATTTGAACCCGTCTCAACTACCATTGAAAGAGTATGTTCCTACCACAGAAGTTAGGTACAATTTTGAACATATTTTGGCTTTGCTGCAGGTCCTATCTTGCAACTCTGCTTCTGTGAAGAATTGTGGAATGACTTAAGACTTTTGGACACTCTTTGGAGTGTATGGCATTTAGCAACATATATCAGCTGCAAACTTTGCATTTGCTTTTTAAACTGTTATTCAAAAATAAGCAATACTAATAATAGCAATTACATGGCTAGGTTATATGTAGCATATGCTTATGGGCAGCTAGGGGTGTACATGCCAGTGTGAAATTTGGCACGATTTAAATACCTACTTACTTAATATATTAAAATGTAGTTTGTTCCTCACACAAGGCCAAGCCTACACGTAGCTTCAGCTTCACATTTGTAGCTCACTTGGACAAAGATGAGGTTAATCCTGACAAAAAGTCCACTTACTCTCTCCACTGTCATGACATTTTATGGCTTCAGCTCGTTGCAAAATCATAGCTGTACCATCACTATGTGATCCTCACCGAAGTCCTGAAATTCATTATAGCTTCTGCCTTTTTAAAAATCACCTTTTGTAGGGGAAAAATGCTAATATATTATTTCAATGACTTCATATCTGTATTCTCTATTGTATGTTCAAGAAATTTCTTAAAAGACACATTGAGTATTCCCAGTATTCACTTGGTTTTACCAGGACTGCCAGCAGCAATCACCTGATTTGCACGTTAGCTGTAATTCCTATCTGTTCTTTGTCTGTTTTAAACACTAAGCCATAAAGACTGTATTTGTGATTTTTGTGGATTCCTCAAGTGGAATGCTAACAATTTGGGAAGTATGCAAAGATTTGTGTTTTGCCCCATCATCTATACATACTGGTGTTGCAACTCCACCTTTCTTTCATAAAATATGAACTTTGGAGGGAACGCAGGAAGAAGACGAGGAATGACGAGAATAATTTCATGAAACTGATAAACCATTTGACCACTGGTTTAGCATTGGTCATTTAATGAACTGACTTAATTGCCAGAAGATTCTTTGGATTTAATCCTTGAAAATTGTGCTGTCCAAGGATTACTGGATCAGATAACAGACAAAGAGACATGGCCACTAAAGGCTTACTTACCTGGGCAAGTTCAGTACAAGACAAGGTATGCATTTGAACAAATTTGGTATATGGATATAATAACTTTTCTTGAAAAATTACTGTGTATGTGTTGGAGTCATACTAAAGTTAGCTTAAATACATCTGCTTGTCTATTGAGGTGCTATTACACCAGTATGATCAGTAACATTTTTACACTTTAACACAGCTTAGTATTGTCCAAAGGTTTAATAAATTAAGAGGAAGACTTAAACTATAGTTGTCTGGGCTCTATATTTAGCATTAATATATTTACAAGTAAATAAGACTTTCTGATTTCTTGCATATAATCATTATAAGCACAATGAATATAGAAGTGTAAGTGAAAAAATATGTACTTCTAGTAAAATCAACTGTTAAAAATTGGAGCATTTGGGTGTATTGAGACTCGATGATGATCGTTATTTCCCACATCTATACAGCATAGTCACATATATGTATTTTTGGAGTTTACAGAAATAAAAAAATAAAAGTTTGGAGTTCCATTTTCAGCATGGGCAGACAAAGTTGCCACAGTTTCCAAGGCTTAAATGCAGTACCCATACTGTTAAGACCTCTCTAAGGGTCTTTCAAAAATCACCGGTCACCAACATCCAGTTCTGAAAACATGGCCAGAAAATAAAGAGCTACAGGAGCTGGTTATTACATGGAGGTTTAGTGAGAGAATGCAAGTTAAGGAGTGTGGAAATGAAGGGTGAACACTGCTCTTTAGGGAGTAATGCAGTGCACTTGGAAACGGATGGGAATTTTCCAATGGCTTTCCTTTGCTCTTGGCTGCCCTTAGGAAGGAGTTTAGGAAGGACTGCAACTTCTGAACTGCTGAGACTGGCACCAGCAGAACCGCAATTTTAAGCGTGAGGTTCTTGACTCTGTTTTACTCCCCTTTCACAGGGATAATCTTATCAGTAAGTGCAAAATGCAATCTTAATTTTGTTGTCAGTTGTTTTCTTTAAACAAAAGATGCTAAGAAATATAGCTGAAAACTGTGCTGAACTTTTGCTCTGCTCAGAAAAAACAAGATGGATGGATGGATGGATGGATTGATGGGTAGACAGATGCACTAAACATTTCACCCCATACTTGAAAGCTAATGGAAAACACATTTTGTGGCTTTGACAAATTAACAGAGCAGAGCAACGTAGTTTTATATATCACAATCTCATTATTTCCTGTTTTTCTAGTAAGTTGTGGCTTGGAAAGCAAACAGACTTGTACACAGATGAGTAATGTGTTTAGTTTTAGATTTGGCCAGAAAAGAAAATCCCGGAAGATCTTTTTACTTGGATGGAAACAATGTATGTTGCTCTGATGTTACTCTTTGGGATTCAGTTCTGTTGCTGCTTTTATAGCTGATTGCAATGTGCTAATGCGATATGGCCAGATCTCAAAAGACTTAGTCAAGTCAGTGGGAGTTTTGACTGAGTAAGATCTAAATGATAGCTGAGGAAGGATGTTAGGACTTGGTTTATCCTCAGATTTTTCATCAGCACCCTAAAATCTTTATGCCCTGAAAATATTAGATTTATTTTGGCAGAGTCCTAAACACTCTGTAACTGAGACGGCTTCTGGAGTGTGGGCAGGCACTAAGGAGAACAGCTGTAGGACTGTCTTCCAGTAACCCCACCGAGTCACAGTGCAAAGGGCATTGCAAGGACAGAGCAGAGGATGGTACGTCAGAAATACAGTTGCAGCACACAGCACTGAAGCCAGGCGAGCTCTTAGGGTGAGCGGGGTAGCATGGAGAAGACAGTCAGTGTCAGATCCATCCATCTTCTCATGCTGGCCCCTCTACATTACTTAGAAAAGAGGGATGATCTATACAGCAGGATCAGGAGTTCAGCATTTCAGAAGAAAGCACCAGCTTTCTTCTCTCTTGAGCTGAGATTTCTGTTAATAAAAAGCAGAAACTCATGCCTTAGGTTTTGTGGGTTTAATTATCATCCTGCTGTAGAAGGTATTGATCTGGTTGGACTAAAACTCTTGAGCCTGACTCTTACTTACACCAAGGCCCTTTTGCAGTGTAAAGGCCCCGTTTGTCAGTATAAAATCAAGTTTCATTGGATTATACAATGGTCTCAGTTGCTCTTTGTTTGCTTTTTAAGTAGTTGCATTTTTCAATAGATTTCAGGCCTGTGTAGCCAGAAAATGTGAACTATATGGATTTAAAACCAGCATATCAACAAAAAGAACATCTACTATTTTTAAACTAATCTCATTAATCACTAGGTTTTGTCTCTGGGGTTTTGAAGGGTTGCGATTCTCATCACTTCCCAGCTCCAGAGGGTGAGAACTGTTCAGTGTTCTCCTCTCCTTGAAATTTCCATTCAGTATATAGATTAGTGTATACTGGTACGACAGCTTTGTAATCAGAACTTCCTTTCAGAAGAAGCTGGCTGGAGCCACAGGTGTTTCTTGTATTACATATCGTAAAATATTCACCTGAACGTACAAACTCTAGCCTATTAGATGTTAATCTGGTTTGGGTGTTAGCCAGCTGGGCACTTTTGAGGCTCTCTGTTTAACAATCAGCAGTCCTCTGCATTCTCTTCAGCCTTCCACAAATATATATACTTACACACATACAGCACGGTTAAAAAACTTAATTCAGGAATCCTGGTATGAATATTTTGGAGTATCGACATGAAGCCCTTGTATGCTTCTGACCTGTACATGTTCCTGAAGAACAATATTGGCTCACTGGCATACACCAGTAGACACACACACAGTTTTCACATTGAGGAGAGTCAAACACTGGAATAGGTTTTCCAGGCATGCTGTGTAGTCTCCATCTTTGGAGGTTTTCAAGACCTGACTGGAAAAAGCCCTGAGTAAACTGGCCTGATCTCATGGCTGGTGCTGCTTGGAGCAGGAGGTCAGGATGCAGACTTGCTGACATCCCTTCCAGTTTCAGTTACCATGTAATCCTGAGATTCTAGGACTATGCAGTGGATATATATATAGATATATAAAGTTGGGGTTTTTTTCAGTGGGTTTAGGGACTTTTGCTATCAAATATTAGATAATCTTCACGCTGCCACATTATAAGTCTTGGTTGTGTAAGCCAATGAAATCAATACAATATCCTGTTTTTCCTTGAAGTTACAGTGTTTGCGATAATTTTAACTATTCAAACCAACAATGCATGAAGTGTAAATTTTTTTACAAAATATGTTTAAAAACACACATTAAGATTATCTTTCCCCTCCCCTGAAATGCATAGGGAAAATATTTCAGTCTTTCCAGTTACCATAACTGCAAGTTCACACTATATACGACTAAGGATGCTTTCAGAAGAGGTGTACCTGTTCACACACAGAAGGGTAAAGGTAGAGGATATAAACCAGAGACAAATCAGAACAGATGAAAGAATGACGAATGCAAGAGAGAAGAAACAACATCTGGTGCTATCTTTCCTCAGTTAAATACTGTTCATTGCTGTCCTGAGAGTCTCTGTTGCCAGCTTTAGACACCGATAGCATACAACTCCCACTGATTCCCTTACAGAAGACATTTCATGCCTGTTGTAACATTTTTGCTGTATTCCCCACTGTACTTGGGTTCATCTTCCTTCCTTCTTTTGTTCCGTTCCACAGCGCTACAAGGACAGGATTTTTCTCCCCTCTCAGTTTATAGCTTCTCAGAGTTCACACCCTTTTTATCCTCTCTCTCAAGAGCTCTCACAGTGACCTTTCCAGAAAAAATAAACTTTCAGATTGCACAGTGATTAGAGAGATTATCCACATTAAGCATTCCCCTTGTGAGCATGAACATAACAAAAGCTCATTTAAGATATTCAAGCACTCTGCTGTAACTAGGAGAGGTATCGCCTACCTTCTGCAAAAATGGCCCTTTTATTCCTCTGCTAGATTTAATCAACTATTTGTGTCTATCATCTCAGCAAGAAGCCCTTTTGCTTCCTCAGGTTTGTATGAGTTACAAACGCTGCTGCTAAATCACCAGAACAATTATATTAGTTTCTAGTTTTTCTTTAGATTTCCTGTCTGCTTACCCTGTGCTTAGCCTATTCTGAGACCCAACTAGTAATTAAAAGCTCACACCTATTTTTCTAAGGTGGAAGAGCATTAACTAAAATGTCTGAAAGCAAACAGAAATGTCTGCTGTTTTTTCATAATATTTGTCCCCGATGTTCTTCCCACCTTCATCACCGTAGGCATTAAAATGACATGGCACAAGACATAAGCAGAAGAAAAGTTCATTTACTAGGAGATTTGACTCCATTACAGAGAACGGTGTAAATCATAAATCTTTTTTACATCATCACCCCCTTTTTCCAACCAAGTATCCTGTTGTCCCAACAAATTATCTACAAGGCACCATTTGTCCAATAATTTGTTTCTAAGGTAAATATTTTGACATTTTTCCTCCTTTCAGAAAACACAGGCAATGAGGTGTTTTCAATTAAGGCTAAAAAGTTTGCTAAGGATTTGGGAGATGCTTTTGAAGTTGGGAAAAAATCAGATGACAACTCTGTTCACTTTGGCATGGCACCAACAATTACAAATGCAAGAAGCCATGTGATTGCCCGTTACTGCTGTCTCCAAATGCAAGTGTCACATTGAAGTCTTCCCTCTGTTCCTGTTCAGTTCTTAAGCTTTTCTGTTAAGCGAATATGCTTCTTTTGGCTCACGTTTGTTAAATTCTTCGTAACTGGTGCAATATCAACGTGTCTACAAGAAAATGGTCATCTACTGAGGACTCAAATGTTGAATTTCCCTTAAAATTTAAAGAAAAACAAAAAATGTCAGTAACTCCACGTCAGTATGGTCATGTATCAGGTAGTATGTGAAATCAAAGCATTATTATAAATTTACTGTTTCTGATAAGTGCACTACATACAATATAAAACATTTATAATTACTTTTTTTTTAAAAAAAAAAGTCATTCTAGATAAAGAAACACCTTTGATTGTATGAGAAAATGTGTTTGCTCTCCATAATAGGAATTATTTTCATTTTGATCTATGGGCTACATTTCCCTGATCACATAGGTGGAAAATTTCACCTATTGTCAGATTAAAACTAAGTCAGAGTGTATAGCAGCTCAATACACAAATTCAGCTTTTTAGCCAACATTTTAAATTATAAGGCCTCAGTTTAATACCAATTTTGCATAGGTGTTGCATTCCTGAAAAAGAAGTATAAAGTACTAAATTTTTCCAGCTCCAGATGTTGAGAAAGCTGAAGAACTGGAAAAGAAGCAGGTGAAGATCAAGGATAGGCACTGTCTACATGACAGTTTCTTTTTTAGGAAACTGCAATGCAAGTTTTGAGAGATTAGAAAAGATAAGTACAAACAATGTGTTTAAAAAATGATGTAAGTATTTTAAAATGCACCTTCCCAAAAGTAAAGTTGTTAGTCTGAGTCATTCCAGATTGTTCAGGGGGTCAAAACCAGGGCAGTTACACTGCCTACTGGTATGGAGTTGTTAGTGAATAATTTTTTTCAAGTATTTTCATAACCTCACAGTACCTGTGTAAGAAATAAAGAACTTCAGATAATTCTGGCAAAGTAGAATTAAACAGTAGGTTGAGTTCATCCATGGTGAGCTTGTTTTCATTTGTAAAGCTGTTATGGGCAGATGAAAAGAATCATTCTGACTATAAAATCAGTTGCAACCACTATCATAAAAACGTATTTTCAAGATTATTCTTTCACTTATATATATAATTGGCTTATATCAAACTATACACTTTTCAGAGATGCATTCCCTAAAGCAGACCCTAGATCTAAGGATTTTGACTCTTTGATTTCATATTTCTAGTTTAATGATGTAATTGTAACATCCAATAAGCAAGTTATTAGCATACTATGCAATGTTTCAGTGAAATATATTAAAAAATTATAGCAGCCTGAGAAGGACACTAACACTGTTTGAATTAAGGCAGCTAGTTTGGGACCCCCTTGTTAACGGAGACAGTGAGGGTCCTCTGCAGGTTAACTTAGCGAACCTAGCTTAGAAGTTTATTTCCAATAATTACACAAAGACCTTAAACATGAGGTATATGAAAACCACCAACAGGTTCATTTTTAAGACAGGTTCCATAGAAAGAAGAGACCTGTGAAACTGAAGATGAGCTCTCTCTACTGTATTTCATGGTGGATGTAATTTCCTTCAAAATTTGCATTGCAAATTTTTATTTTAAAATAATCCTTGGTAACTGCTCTTTTTGAAATAAAAAAATGTCCCTGCCATTTACACTTATTTATTTAGACTCACTCTTTTACCGTTTCAATTTTTTGTCTTACCCAGGCCCAGTTGTTTACTGTTTCAAGTTACATCTTGAATAGTTGCTCATTTGAGGTTTCCTATATGATTGTTTACATGTCAAGGTAAGAAAAAAAATCAACCTTATGAAAAATGTACATTATGAATAACAGTTCTGAGCATTTTCCTTGTTTGCATAAAAGTGTGCTCTCTGCTTTTATTCTGGCAATCTAGTGTACCCTAGTGTGCAAACTTGAATCACAGAAGATTTAGCTTTTGGAAAGGCTTTGTGAGCTCCTCACCAAAGTAATAATATTCCTAAGGCAGCAACAGCTTGTTCTCCCTGACTTTCAGATTCAGCTCTTATTGTCTTTAAATCCCTTTTTTTTTTAAACTAGAAAAACATGTCCTCCAATTATAGGAAGTACTACCAGCAGCATAATTGGTCTGATGAACACAGCCATATGCATGCCAATGAAATATAATAAAAAATAACAGGGTCTTTTCTGCACTACTTCTTCACAACATTCAGAAAAACCTTACACCTCAAGGTCTGATTTTATTTCAGCTGTGTATTACTGAAGAAACAAAGGTCCATACATATCTAAAGTTATCTTGAAGAAAGTGATGACCTTGATGGAATGCAGTATCTGCTACATGTGTATTTCAATAGACACTGAACAATGAACTGATACATCATGGGAAGGATTACATCTCTTATGCTTTCTTGTGGAATTACTTCTTTCTCTGCTCGGAGAGATTCAACTTGTCTTACATTATCAATGCAGACAATTAATTTATTTACAGCTCTGTGATTTTTTTCAATACACTTTAAAGAATTTTAGTAACAGGAAGAAGGTTTAGTGACAGCGACAAATGCCTTAGGTTTGTCTAAAGCAAACACCTTTATTTCAGATCTCCAGTATTTAGGCCCTTTTCTAAAGTATATAGGGCTTAACAGCAAGACCAGACTCAGTCACTTCAGACCAAGCCATCATTCTGCAAAACACTAGAACAATGTAAACACCAGTGTAGAGAAATGTAGACCATTTTGTTCAAATGGGATATACAGAATAAAAATGTGCTCTATGTATACCTGAGATATAGATATATTCCAATGCGAGTCTCCATTCTAACACAGACCCTTACATGAACAAGGCAAAGCCATTTGGCCTATCTGCTCTTTGATTTTCTATTTGGAAATAGGAATAAGTTTGCCATCTTACCTCCTGGGATATTATGAGAGCACAAGAAGTAAAAAATTTGGGGGTTTATGGGTAAAAGGGCCAGATACACATTCTAGCTCAGACAGATCAAATTAATGTGCAAATCCAGAGTACATGCTGTATTATGCCAGGATGCGATCCTCCCAACTTACAGCAAGACGTGATCATTTTAGTTAGTAATGATAGCAAGATTAGATCATTATGTTGTATGCTGCTGATAGCAATCTAAAGATTTTCACAGAATTTAATTAAGCGAACAAGATGTATGTGTTTTCAAGTGAAATACTAAAAGGAACAAAAATGTCTCTGAGTGGAGAGATGCAAGCAGATGGAGAAACTATTATGCAAATGCATGAGTCACAGTTTTCCTAAGGAAATAATTTGACCTGAAAAATCTAAAACTGGAATTTGGTCACAACACAGATGCATGACAAAGGCCTGGTCCCTACTTACTTCGTTGGAATGTTCTTTAAAATTGCACAAAGAATCTCATTATTTAGAGATTTGTAAGATCCCAGTTCAGCTGACTTGCTCACTTGACTTAAGTTACAGTGCCATCTACTGTAGTAGATAGTCCAGATATATTATAAAATTTCCCTGTCCTGAGCTTATTTTTCAATTATTTTCCACTGTAGCTGTAATCAAATCAAGCTATGAATTTAGAAGCACTTAAAATAGTATCAGATATGAATATAAATAGATGGGACATTTGGAGTTGCAACAACATAGTTACAACACACTATTAGGAAACCACACATACGTACAAACTACAATGAAGACTTTTTGAGGGTGTATAACTTGCTTTGGAGTTCAGGATGGCCAAAAAAGCCAATCTTTAAATACTAAAATTAGAAGGCGCTTTTCCTGCTGTTGTTTTTTCCTATACCTGCCAGGTCTGGAGTTTTCACAGCTCCTTTTGAAACTTCTGAGAGCGCAGCTGCTGAAGAGGATACCTCAACAGATGAATCTTTCTGCTTCAGGAGGGGTTTTTTCTGTACTCTATTAAATGCACCCTCGGCTAACCTCAATCCCCTCCTTCCCCAAAAAGATGGCATAGAGTTGAATTTTGTGCCTATCTGCTACAGCAGGGATGCAAAGTTGTACATTTCCATATGTATACTCCCCCTCAATCCTCCAGTGTGATGAGCATATGTAAAATATCACAGGACGTTGACACTGAGATCTCAAAGACAGAACCAGGGCTGAAAACCTTGCCTTTTTGTAGACAACTACAACATGCTGCAGGGACAGATGTTAGTTAGAGACCATTCCCCTGATTCAAGCCATGTGGGGACAGGTAGAGAGTAGCCTCCAGAGAGCCTTCTGACAAATTGGTATCATGACTGCGATATAACCAGCTCTTAGGACAGGCACGGTTGACACGCAGCCCACAGTTTTGCAGTCCACGTGTTCATTGTGCTGCTGTAGCCGGGACAGCCCTGCAGAGTCGTTCCAGAGATCCTCTACATCGATGCAGATAACACGTGCACATAACACGATGAAGGAAAAGGTGCTAGTACTACTTCTGTATCAGGCTTTAGTTTTCTAAATGCAAAGAAAGAAATCTTCACACTGAAGAGTGCGTGAGCATTTGTAGTCTATGATTTCTGTTCATACTCCAGACAACATCCACTAATTTACTGAACCGGTAGCCAAGTAACATTTCATATCTTCCTCAAAACCTTTGCATCAGCTTCCAAGTCAAGTCAGGAGGATTCACATCTAAAAGGCACCTGGTTGCATCACCGAACACCAAATTCAATACAAGACTATATTGCTTTGTGTCTTAGACTGACGGGGCTCTATTCTTTTTGCTACCTCCTTCCTGAAACCAGTCTGTCCTCTCTGCATATTCCTCAGACCATTTTGCAGCTGACGGTTGCGCTGCAAAAACAGTGGAGATTTACAGCTGCTTAATTCTCTCTTTCCAGTGAACTGCATTGTATGCCCTTCTGCTTTGTGCTTGTATTGTGAACAAGTCCCCTGTTGGAATTTTTATTGAGCAGTGGAAAACAAACCTTAAAGAAACACATGATATTGTAGTTCACTGAGAGGTCGTCTCATATAAAGGCTAGTGCGAGTCAGTCGTGTCCCAGAGAGGGCTTCCGAAGGATTTAATTCTGTATCAGCTGGTTGAGTTTGATACTGGGCATTTTAGCAAGCCCATGTGAAAACACTTTACTGTTTGAAGGCCCTCGTCTCTGAAAGTCCTTTGTTCAGCACATTTATAGCACAGATAGCTGAAAAAAAGGGCTATTTTTCATTGAGTATGGTGGCACCAGACTTTCTGGAAAAAAACAAAAAACCAACACTCTAAAACCTGCCTAAAAGGCAGGCTAAGGTGCTAAACAAGGCCATAGTTTCACAGTTGTTTGGAACTGGCACAAACCAGAATTGCCACTGAAAGAGGTCACCCTGCCCTTCCCTGACCCTTGCATGCATGGCCCCCGCCACTCCCATCTGCTCACACAAAGGCTCATACGGCCTCATGTCAGCTTTATTCTTTTTACCATGGTAATTTCGAGCCAGACCACTGCTCTGACCCAGTTCGCCATGGTCTACATGGGTTATGACTTTATTGCTAATTAAGAGAGTGCCAAGCAGCACAGAGGGACTTGCAGCTACTGTCTTCACGGCTGATCACCTCTGGAGAACGGCTCCTTCCTCTCCACAGAACACCTGCCCTCGATCTTCTACAGATCGCACATAGTGCCATTGTGGCCCCAAAACATAATTACTCTTTTGTGTGGTTTTTTTCAGTCCAAAGAGTCTGAAAGAATGGAATGGCCATGTCACAGCTTACCAGGAGAGGTTTTTTATTGCATGAAGCAGTGGGTACGTGTTGCATGCTCTGTGACAATGTGGGCAGAGCAGGGGTTGATGAGGACAGAGTAAACTTGGGGGACTGTGTAGGACAGAGGACCCAGTTAGTAAAGTCTCATCCATCCTGCCCAGTCAGGGGATCCTGCAGTGAACTATATTGTGAACCTGCCCAAGCACAGAAAGGAGGTGCAGGCAGGAGAAGGAGGGATTCCAGAAGCGCAGCTCCCCTTCCTCTGGTGGCAACGTCCACTTCAAGTGCCTGGAGGACTTCAACTCGTCTTGGAAGGACATCATGAATCTCATAGCAATGACATATAATAAACTGATCTTAATGAAAGGGCATGTAATTCCAAGGAATTAAAACTGCTGAGCTGGCTCTGGCATACGTAAAAGATGGGTGAGCACTGGTGGGCTCTAGTTCAGAAAAGAAATGAATGAGGGCTCTGGTTTACTATTCAGGACAGAGCAGCTGAGGCTCTACCAGGGACCAGTCCCTGTCCTTAAAAGTTGTTGCAGGTAATCTGTGTGAAATTATATGATGGTGATACTGAATCTTTACATGCTCAAGTTTGGGGCACAGAGTATCATTTGGAGTGTGTGCCAGTAGACAGCAATGTTAATGTCCATGCTGAAAAAAAATACTGAGTTTATCTTCAGAGCCATTCATTTTTAGTTGCCATAGAAACAGACATTAGAGCCATTTTATATCTGGCTGACAAACCCCACATTTTCTGATCTTGCTTTTCTGATTTCACTTGTTCTTCTTTCTTTTTTTCTTTCATGTCTGATTTTTATCTCAGTGCAAAATGTCTGACAGAAACATAACTTCTTCTACCTGAAACACAGATACAAATTTTTTATTTTTGTCTGTGAAGTTCTCCATTGCTCCTCATATATATGTGCTCAGTTCATAATAAAAATACGTATTTCTAGATAAAAACAACCAAGCAAACACAAGGAATAAAGGCACACACATAAACCAAAATTACAGTTATAGATACTTTACCTTTCCTTTTCTGTTGCAATAAAGTATCAGATTAATATTGAGATTATATCTCCCTTCTAATGAATCTAATACAGATTCTCATCTGTTCTCCTAGTTTGTTAATCTTCAGTCATCCCAGATGGGTTACAAATACAAAACAGGAGTTTGTATTTACTTACTTTCATTTTAAATTAGTCAAATTATATGTTTCTGTGATTGTTTTCATTGATTGAGGTGTTCTTCCAATATTTCTGAAATTTTCTACTTCTTTTTTTCTGCTTTAGTGATGATATCTTATGACCTCACACCTGCAGGAAGAGAAAATCAATTATTTTAAAAATGTCTACTAATTCTGAGTGGCTCAAATACATAAAGGTGCTAAATTCCATCAGCGTTTACCAACTTCTGCTAATACTGCAGTGGCTGGCACTCTAGATGTCAGATTCACACAAATTCAATAGGTACTTTTGGAAATTTGAGCCTAAATGTCTGTTTTTGATTAAAATAAATATCACAGTGTCATAGTTTCAGCTGGGATGGAGATGGCTGAACACCTGCCTGCCGATGGGAAGCAGTGAATGGATTTCTTGTTTTGCTTTGCTTGCATGTGCGGCTTTTGGTCTACCTATTAAACTGTCTTTATCTCAACCCATGAGTTTTTTGTCACCTTTATTCTTCTGATTCTCTCCCCCATCCCAACTTGGGGGAGTGAGTGAGCGAGCGGCTGCGTGGTTCTAGCTGCTGGCTGGGGTTAAAGCACGACACATAGTATACTTACCTAACTTACAGAAAGAGAGTTAATGAATATATAAATTTGTAAACTGTATAATAAACTCAGATTTACAGTGTTGGGAAAATGCAAAATAATTACAAGTACTTTGTGTATTATCTGTAAGACATGAAGTTGGGCTAAAACTAATTCAGAATGAGACCTTATACACCAGAAGTTAATTATTACATATGAAAATTATTTATTCCTCAAATACCTTTAAAATTCCTAAAGAAATAGCCTTGTTGAGAATAAGGAATACTTTTCTGTCACTAAGCTGTTAACAGCATAAGCCTGTTCTATTCAGACACATGAAAAGAACGCTGAAGCACTCTTTAAGAATGGCCTTGAAAACCACAGCTCGGCTGTATTTTAAGTATTCTGACAGAATGACGGTGTCAGCTCACCAGTGTGCATAGCCTTCATCAATTCATATTCTGCTTATTGGCTTCCCTTTGCTGTCTTTAAATCTAAACTTTTGTCCTGTAACAACAGTAATCAGTGCACACATAATTGTGATTTACAGTACGGGCAGTGGTTGATAGCTCCTCCTCTGGGGCGAGTCCCCTCCACCCTGGAGTGTAGGGCAGCAAGGAGCTGCCATGGGACTTAGAGCGGTGATTTATTCTGCAGTATCCTCAGGACCAACCCCCCTGGCTACCTGCACAGCCTCCTTCCCCGGGCACTCTCAGGGGATGCTGGAAGGAAAACCTCTGAACCGCTGTCCCTCTCTGCGGTCTCTGCAGGCAGGACAGCCCCTGGGAGAGCCGCAGATGAGAGGGATCCCTGTTCCCTGTTGCACTTCTGCAAAGGTGCCTGGTGCAATCTGTCCTGCTGCGCCTGCCTGCCGTACCACAGCACAGCCACTCCTTAAAATCTCGGTGGTACAAGTGGGACACCCAGCCCTGCTGCTGCAATCCCAGCAGTGGGATAGAGGTTGGGACTTGCCACACCACAGAAAACACCCCGCTGGCAGCAGGAGCGATGAGCTCCCAGAGGCCACCAGCCAGGGCACATCCCCTGTGACCATTGCTAACCTGTCATGTGGACATCGCTCAGCAGAGCTGCATAGATGTGGACCAGTGTGAGACAGGGTGGCATGCTCTTTGAATAAGATACATTGCTTTCCAGTTCCAGGTTAATTCTGCTTATTTATAACACAATAATGATAGATATTGCCACTCCTGAAATCTGGAACCGTACAAGTTTCAAAAAAACAAACCTGAATGTTATGGAGGAGGCTTCTCTTCTCTGAAACTTTATCTCTAAATAGCTGAGTTTGAAAGAGATGAAGCCTGGAGAACCGTGTTGTCCTAGCCTGGGCTCAAAGTGCTAAGGCAGGTGCAAGACATGAGTGAGCAGTGAAGAGTTTTTTCAAATTCAGTGTGACTCCTGATATCAGAAATAATCAAAAATTAAAAAGAAAAAAGAAAATTAACAGAAACCTATGCAACTCGGTTATCCCAGAGCTTAAATTCTTTGAAAAATCAAAACCATCTGAACGTGATCTTGATAGTGTTGCTCCTTTGTTTGTATATGCATATAGCCCATTCAGAGAAGAAAGATATGTTTAATGCACTTAACATATTTAGGAGGTTTCAGTCAACTTAGAAGAAGAGATTAACTGCAGAAAGGTATTGCAAAAAAATGATTAGTGCTGATCTTAAGGGTAAAAATGAAATTTTGGAGAGAGGTTTTTAAACAAAGGAAAAAGAAGCTATCAAAAAAAAAAGTGTGTAATTTAAAGCTGAAAATTCAATTTCATACTTTTTCTGGAGGTAACTGAGCCTTCTCATTAGCAGCTCATACGAAAGTGGATTCAAATGGCTCAACTGAATTATCATCACCTCTTGCACTATACTTACCTTCTCTAATACACCTTCCTGCCTTGAGGGCTGGAATATCCATGCCATTTGCAAATCATCTCCTGATTACCCATAATTTTCAACCTGGCTCTGAACCAGAGAGTGAACAGCTGAACCAAGAGAATGAGCAGACTGACGGCCAGTTATAGGGGGGGAAAAAAGATGGAACACTATGCTCATATTTATGAGCCCAGAACAATTGAATACCTACAAAAAGACAACACTGGGCAAGAGATTAATAATACCAGCTATTTTCCTACAATAGCTGTGTCAGCAGGAGCTCTTGTAGATGCCCTTTGGATGCAGTTTCATGTTACACTTAATCCAATTTAACTGTGAGCTGCAACCAAAAGCAGAGGTAATATTCCCCCTTTCCCAGCACAGGCTGTTGCTACCTTTGTTTGGGAATGGGGACATGACTGTCCCTTTCTTCGTCAGCCTGCAGTTACATTAGAGTCAATAAAACTTGAAATTTAAGCCTTTGAAAGTCAGTACACAGTCGAGGATTAGTGCCTATCTGCCACCTCATTTGGAACACAATGTTTTTTCTCAGTTATTGTCTGCGCAGCTTTATAAACTGAGACATTTCAGTGGAAAAGACAATTTCTTACAGTTTAGAGTATACAGACTTTTACCATTTGGATTATTTTACCGGTAGTAGAATAATAAAAGAACGTGCATAGTGGCTTCACGCAGCTTTGGAAAGATCAAAAGCTTCAGGTCTACAACTAAAGAAACAAAATATATTCAATACAATTGGACTAACATAGCTAGGACATAAGTTTATATAACAAAACATACATTGTAGATCTCAACTATGCTGAGGCCTCTTCTAATTTTGACTACTATCCTGATTAATACAGCATTTTATTGAGTTATTTCTTATCTTTTCACTTTGCTGTCCATAACATTACTGCATAAACAGTTCACTGATATAAAAATAAAACATCCATTTGAAAATTCCTGTACCATTCTCAGTCTCAATACCGCAGGGAAATTTCTAACGTAAATTAATAGATTACTTTTAAAATTGCTATTATATTGAAACCGGTTCTGCCACTCTTACCTAAAGTAATACATTTAAATGTATTCTGAAGTAATTGCACACAATACAAATGGATGGGAAAAGTGTTCTCCCCCCCTTTGTCTTGCAGCAGTAACATCCCGGTAGAAAATCCTCTGAAAGGCCTTGGAGAGGAAAGCATGGAGAGGTCTTGTGGGCTAACAGAACATACGTCATAAGGTTCTCAGAGCAACAGCTGCCGCTTTTACGTTCAAAATGAGGATTATACTTGAGTTTGCATCGTTACAGCACAAGAGACCAAAGGAACAATATACAAATAAATAGGCTCTTGTGGATCCATGAGAAACAGGGACTTAACGTACAGGCCACTTTCTTATGTAAAGCTGCCAGTGTCCCTTTTTCCTCCTGCTTTTGATATCAAGGGACCTCCAGCTGTTGCTGTCAGATGAAAGAATATCCCATGGTGTGAAAGAGGAACTGATGGAAGACACCAGTTCATCTGCTGCCACTCGTCCTCATGCTGGGCTATGGGTTTGGAAGGTGTGCAATTACTTCACAACCTGTGGCTTTTGCTGTTCCCAACAAACTTTACTAGGACTCTTCTCCCAGACCAGGTTGTACCTCTGATAACATTTCTATTTCAGCCCATGCTCTACCTCAGCCTTCTGAATTTTGCCAGGTGAAGGTAACATATGGTCTAAATAATTTTGATGTGTACAAAACACGAAGCATTAACATTTTCACTAGAGTGGATCAACTCTTAAGATGCTCCATAGAGATATAATAATTCACAAAGAAGCTACTGCTGACCACAAGAAAGATGAAGACAATATTTAGTTAGTCTATTCATGAAAAGAATGAAAACACAGCAGAAAGTAAATAGAACAGCTTGCATAATATTTAGTCTCCTACACTGTTTACAGAATTGCTTAATGATATGTATACAAGAATAAAAATGATCATAGCCTATTCTGTAAATGCCTGTGGGCAATAAATCTAGCAAGTCAAACTATTTAGAAAGGCTCCAAAGTGGAAAAGCCCCCTGAGCACAGTAACACGGTGCAGGGGGGGTCCAAGGGCTTCATTGATCCCCCTTCATTATCTTACAGAGCAATGAAGAGGCAATGTCTTTTCCTGGCTCTTCAAAGACCCCCCGGTGGGAGTCCTTCAAATGCTAGTGGCAATCTCTGAGGTAATTCTGAGGTGACGATAATGACTCTCTCATTCATATTTAATTTCCCTGCCCTTTCAAACATCATTACAATCTGTGCTTAACTTTCTCAAGATATTCAGATGCATATAAAACATTCAACTGCACACAACCTACTATCTCCTGTAAATTTTTGTCAGATCATTACGATAGCAAGGGTTAAGATTTCTTGACTTCAGTAACTTTGTTCAGAGTGGCCAGAAGTGTTAAGTGTCACAGTGCTTTATTTTGTTCTGTAGAAGACTAGTCACTAAATTAGTTCATCATTAAGGAAATATGTGAACCCTATTAGATCTCAACACTGTAACAGTATCTATACGGACTATGGCAAATCTAGAAGAAAAGTGAATCTTCCTTGCAAAACCAATGAATCGTTTCATTAACATACAACTTGCACATTCATAGATACAAACTTGTACTTTTAACCTGTGATCAAACATAGTCTTATCAATCATAATTGTAAACAGAAGCTTAGTTAAAGCTTTTTGCTTGTTTGTTCCTAACTATGATCTCTAACATATTTTCTTCACGGGATAGTCTGAACTTTTCCAAAGGGTATGGGATCTGCTAGTTCCTCCAACCAGTAAACTCCAATAGAGTTTAAAACAAACTCAATTACAGGGTTTCTGGCTTCCAGAATTATCAACACTGGGAGCGACACAAGAGATCTGCAGCTGACAAATTTTAACGTGCCACAAGCTGGATAAGAACTCCAGGAATAATGCCTAAGCATCTCCATGCCTGAGGTGTATCTGGACTGTTAGCAGGTGCATTTCAGAGCATATCCCTTGTCGTGGTTCTCCAGTTTTTCACCCCTTTTCTGGTCTGTTCATCTTTCCTTTCAATGGAGATTTCAATATTGGGGCAGCAAGGTAGACTGAGATGGTCTGTACCCAAGTCCTGGACCCAGTGTAAAGCCAGGACTGTTTGGGATACAGATGCTGATCTGGGAAGCACTCCCAGTCATGGAAAAAGAAATTTTGAGTCAAGCTAAAAATAACACTTGGCATTTATTCTTCCTTCTAGCAATGTTTTTACATTATTTTAATTCAGTCTGAGAAACACAAGCTTCTTATTGTCAGCTCATGATAAGGTAAAAAAAGTAGCTTTATTTTGAGATGTGCAACATCATGTACAACACAGAACATAACCTGCGATGCAGAACATTATGTACATTGTGCATTATGCTCCAGGAGATGCTCACTGGTTTTGAAATCACCTGGGAGCTTAAACATGGATCTGGCTAACAGGAACAGTCATTCAACAATAATCTGAAGCTGTCTTCGCAAGCCTAACAGTTCTGAACGTATTAACAATCTCTTGATTTGACACTATTTTTCTTCACTTTGTGACATTAAAACCAAGCTCTGTAACAGCAGAGCATTTCAGCGTCTGGCTAAATTCAAAACACCGTGAGCTTGTTCACGTCCTTTCTGCACATTATACCGTGCTCTTGAGCCCAGCCCGTGTTTTGCTGGTTTGAAGATGTAGCACTCTGCTTCATCTTACAGATCTTAATTAAGTCCTTGACGATTAAGCAATCAACGCACTTCTCTGCTGGGCAGCACCTTCCTCGGAGCTGAGGGAGGGAGGCTGAAGGAAGACACACGAGTAAGCACCCAGCAGAGCTTGCATGAGCCCCATCCCCCGAGACAGAGGACCCCCACAGCCGCCTCGCCGTACACCCCGCACAGGCAGGGCCCAGCGCCGCCGGCACCGGGCTCCTGCGGCCGCCTCCCGCCCTGAGGCGCCGCGAGCCCGCGGCCTAACATGGCGGCACAGGGAAGAGCAGCCGGGCGGCG
>VYXH01002690.1:445514-456889 GCA_013397275.1 Burhinus bistriatus
TTTTTTTTTTTTTTTTGGTGAACTTTCTTGAGTCATTTTCCATTTGGTTCTTTGAAGCTGGCTTCCCCATCCAGTGGTCTTTTGTATTTGTTTAAAGTCTCATTTTGAGATGAGTCTCATAAATTTAATAATTCCTGCACAGATTGCTTGTGACTTGTAAGAAATAGGTATTGCATGGCATATTTTACTTTGACGATCTCCCTACATGTGTTATACATCTTGTTTTTAAAGAGAGATCTGTGCTGCACATGAGAACTGCATTATCTGCATACAAATGGCTGAGGCTGGCATTCTCTTGATGGCAGAAGACCACAGGAAGATCAGGGTCGTTTTAGCAGATATTAGGGTGTGTTTTTGTACACAAAAACCTAGACTATCAGTGCACGATACTGAGATAATGAAGACTCTGTGCATGAGGCCAGCTTGGGTCTGACTCAAGGTTGCTTGCAACTTTAGCTAGCAAACTGGGTTACTTTCGTGCAGTCATGAAGATGTGACCATGCATTGTCAAGTTCTCTGATGCTCTCATCAGCTTTGCATTTCCCAAGTTTGTATTTTTTCACATACACACATGTACATAATTAAACAGTAAAATACTATTTTTATTATACATTATTATCTACTGTCATCTTACACCGTAAAATAAATTTTTATATGTATACATACGGGGAGTTTTAAATTGTTTTGTATCCTCTGCTTTGTCAGAAGGATCTCTTATTTTAATGCTGTGGAAAAAGCACTTGCTTTGTTTATACTCTAATGAGTATACTTGCATAGCTGTGTTGTGGATACGTCTAAACACGCCTGTAGTGTTCTAGTTTGATATTTAAATGCTAACAAATTAGAAATGAAAGAGTTCTGACTTTGTATTTTGTAACTGGATAATAGAAGTGATTTAGATGGAGTAGGCAACTAAGAGGCTAATTATCTGGAAACCTCTGTGGCTACAGATTCTTAGGAACATGTTAGTTACTCTCTTGACTTCTTGTCTATAACACAGAGAGGAAAAATTTTTTTGTGTGTAATAAATAATAAAAGCTAGCGTTTAATTACCACATAGAACAGGTTATTAAAAACAGCCTTTATATCAGGAAGACAGTTGTCTTATTATGGGAGGGGTTGGACACATTGTGGTGTAATAAATTTCTACTATGAAAGGCAGAGCTGTCCTGGTCATAAAAAACATAAGCTGGCAGACTTGCATTTATTATAAAATGTATGCACAATACCTTATTGCATATGTATTTTGTCAGTTTTGTTGATATGCTGCAAGGGGCCTGGGGAAGAGATAACCTTTGTATATTTGCAAATATCAAACTCCAAAGAAAACTTGAGACCATCTCATCTGGCACCTATGTTTAATTATACTTTTGACTACTTGTGAATTTTTAGTCACTCTATTTGACAAGGGATCAGATTGAATAAAATTTAGTGGTGTGCCAGTTGTAGAGCTGAAAGCGTTTTGGCCTGTAGAGTAAACATGAATCTTACGGTCTAACAGACTTGTCCACTGGTGGATGTTTCTGCCACAGGCAGCGTGCTGTTTTAGAAACATCAAAGACCTACTGTTTTGTTAAGATTTCTGTCTGTGTTCAGGAAGCTAACCAAAACCAGAAAGATTTTTGCTTCTCTCTTTAACTTGTTATTCTTCAGGACCTGCAAACTTTTTTTAAAAGCAGGGATGCTAATGTGTATTTAGAGTTTTTGACCACATATATTGTAACTTGAATGAAAAAAAACCAATAAGGGAGAAGATGGATAATTTGCTTTTTCTTAATTGAATGTGGGTTTTTTCAGAAACGAGCAAATCTTTTTTCATGATGTTTTATTTACATCACTGATTATTTTTTAATGTATTTTTGGGGGTGTAATTTAGTGTTTAACTTATAAATTGAACAGAGCTGTGCAAAAAGGCAAGTGTCAAGAGATGTATGTACAGTGTAAAGAAATGTAATTAAAAAAAAAAAAAATCCAAATCAGCATTTGTAAAGGGAGTGACCAGTTCTCTGGAACTCAGAGGAGTATGGATCCTAAGTTCCAAACAGAAATAACATTTTTAATTTGTCTCTTCTGGACGTGACCATGATGTTCCATGTGTTTATGGTTTTCCTATTTGAATGTTGCAAAACACTGCAAACAGTAATTAGAATACAAAATATTGAGGAAGGGCTGAGTAACTGAAAGTGTAACAGCTAGTCTGGCATGAATCTTTGAGAGCATATCTTTTCAGTACCGTTTTTAGTCACCCAGTTACACAGAATGTGAAATTCCAGTCCTGATTTTTCTGAGCAAATGGACTAGTATTTCAGACTGTGGTCTAGTTAAAACGTGGGCTTTGGAAATTTATTGCTGCTCTAAGTTGGTTGTAGAGGGGGCTAGAATAACGATGCAGACTTTGTTTCTTAGCACGTTTATCTCTAATATTGTGAATAACTGTAATTGAGCAGAAATAATTTCTCTTCATGCTTGATGATCTTCTCTTAACTGAGGAAGTTGGACGAGCTCAAAAACAGTTCCTGGTATGGGCAGAGCATCTGTTGAAGTAGCTAAGACTAGAGAAGTAGCACTTGCTATATTCTTTTTCTTAGTCTTCTGGATCTAGGAAAGAAGGGTGTGTTTAGGTAAGTTTCTGTGGTACACGTATGAAGGAGGAAGGGTTGTTGGATCTTGTGCAACCGTCATTGAGAAACTTCTACACTTGCAGTTGCTGACTTGGATCATTCTTAATCGTCTAACCACACACCTTGTTGACAGACGTAACTGAATGAATTCCATGCTGGCTGCAAAACCAGTACAATGTAAGAAATTGTGGTGGACAACACGAGGTTTTCTGTTGTGTCTTTATTGATTTAAATTAAGGCACTGATGCTGTCGGCACTTTGGTCCCTCCTAAAATTACATACAGGCTGCGCTGCCCCAATAGTTCTCTCCCTCCTTTGATGGTGGTCTGAAAGCCTATGTGACAGAAAACTGATCTCTTTCAGAGGAGTTTCTTGCCACTGGCAAAGTGGAGCAGAGCTGTGGACTACTGCCTACTCTGGCATTTTGGCAATGCTGACCTCGGCCTTCTCAGAGAGATAGGTTTGTGTACATCTGCTGCAAGACTGGTGGCTGCCTGTTTGGATCTGTCTACCAAGGCTAAATTCTGCTACCCTGAAGTCATCATCCATACGCACAGATGACTAGAATTACTGCACGTTTAGGAGAGGATTTCCTTAATTGCCTTGTGACATCATCTTTAATCTTGCTCTAAGATGTCATGTTTAGGCCTGTCCCAGGCAGTTCTTTGAACCTACTTTCATTAGGTGTGGTGACAGGAGGAATCAAACTGAGAGAACTGGACAGACTAGGTGAAAATATGAAACCCTTACTGAATTTCGTGATTATAAACTTACCGTGAGAGATAAATTTTTCTGTTGAAGTTTAGAGTATATTGGGACAGTGCAGTTTACTGAGGATCAAATCTACTTGATTGACAATGCCAAAACTTAGCTTATCTGGGGTTTTGTCCTTTTTTTTATTTGTTTTTATTTTAGTTATACTCTCTCTGTATGAGTAGCAGTTGATAATATTTTCAAGACAACTGATCATCTGATGATGGTTGTGGAGGTAGTGGGTTTTCAACCAAGATTGCTAGCTTTGCACCCTATTTTTGTGGAATCCGACTTGATTCTCTTTAGTCGCCATAGCTGGTACCTTGAACTATTCTCTCTAGGATGCTGGTGTGGCTTTCTAGGTACAAATTCACAAGATGGTGGATGCTGAAATATCTCTGATACCAAAACCTGATGAGGTGGTTTCTGTTCTGGATCAAGGTGGAAGAGTCCAGGAACCCTCTGCAGGCTTTTGAAGTCCAGCTTTTGCATGTGGCAAAGCAACCTGTGAAAGTCAATATAAAAGCTAAAGGTTAACATTAAACACTGCTAGGGTCTCCTAAGCTTTGACAGACCGTTGTTGTTCACCGAGAAGTTATTACCTTGCTGTCATTAGACATTTAGATGGTGCCCCTCTCTCACACAGACTGGGCTGTTCCATCATAAGTGATTGCTAGGATAGTGAAAAAGGATAGCAGAATCCCATTGTGGAATTGATCACCATTGAATATGATGAATGACAGTGTATAAGATGAAAAATGGCAAGTATCAAAAGAAGTCTTTGTATTAAAAATAGTTCCTTAATGCAGATATACAACACCCAGCTTCTTTTATATTTGGAATTAAGTAATCCCACTGATGAAGGTTTTTAAAAAATTTTGCATGTTTTTGTGAAGGAGGCTATTAACACTTGCACTCAACATGTTTTACCCTTCTCCTAAATGTTTGCCTTTGGCGATGACAGTACTGCTGTCTTTGTAATAAAAAGTAATATGGCTTGGTAGTAGCACATCAGCAGATTGAGGCAGTTGGTGCTGAGGCCCCTCTGTCTACCTAACACGCTGTTTGTATAGTCTACTTCAGACTAAATTTAGTCTGTCCGTTTGGACCAAATATTCCTGCTACACGTATGAATCAAAGCTGTCTGAGGGACCACTGATTGATCCTGACCCCTCTGTTCCCATTTAGCAGGTAGGATCTAGTTGTCGAGTACATGAAGCAGAGCTTCCAGGCAAAAAAACCTCTCATTTCCATTCCTTCTGCAAGGAATGTAGTTCACGTGGGCAGAACTGTGCTGTAACCTGTACCAACCCAGGGGAGAAGGGAGTCATTCACTCGAAAACCTCACGATACTTTTCTGAACCAAAATGTTCCAGAGGCAGTCATGATGCTGTAGAATAGTCCTTCTGTAGCCCATGAATAAATAAATGTTTAATAAACACCAACCCTTGGGTTTATTAAATTTAATCATACAAAGTAGAATTCTGTCCCTGTCTAGCCCCTCTATGAATGAGGAGATAAAAATCAAGTTAAGAATTAATAGAAATCTGAAAGGTAGAATGTTGTGTTTGTCAGTAGGACTATTCTAGCAGCTTGGTCTGTTCACTCTACCAAATGTTTTGGTGGAAAAAAGATTTGCTTGAGAGTGGATGTTAGCCTCTCGTTTTGCACATTGCTTGGGCTTGCTAATGGCTGTAATTCTGGGAGTAAGGCTTGTGGGGTTTTGGATTTCTGTTTGTATTACAATGGCAAAAGCATTGCAGTGCAAAGCAGTGGCCAGAAGTATTTTTTCTTTTTTTTTTTTTTTTTCTTTTTTCTGTCAGTTTAGAATATAATGGAAGCCATAAGAATTTTATATACTTCAGTTTGGATGAAACTGGGCCTTAGGTTTTCAGTAGGGATGTTGTGTAGGTGTTGGATCACACTTAGTATGTCTATGGAACGTGGCAGTTATCACAGCATTTTGTTTCACGTAAGTTTTAAGAGTGTTTAATGTTAAATATAATAAAGGTGTCTTGTGTATTTTAGGAAGCTGAATATGGTGGACATGATCAGATTGATTTATATGATGATGTAATTTCTCCGTCTGCAAATAATGGAGATGCCCCAGAAGATCGTGATTACATGGATTCTCTCCCACCATCTGTTGGGGATGATGTAGGTAAAGGAGCTGCACCAAATGTTGTCTATACGTATACTGGAAAGAGAATTGCCTTGTACATTGGAAATCTTACTTGGGTAAGTATCTTATTACTATTTAGGTGTAGCCAGGAATTTTAAAATTATTAATTCTTTGTAAATATTTTTTGCTTAGAAATTGTTTTATATGAAATATTAAAAGTACAGCAAAGTAAGTGGATTTTTGTTTTTTTTTATTTATTTATTTGAAATTTAGTGAGCCTGTCTGGAGTTGTCTTGATGTCAAAAAAATAGAAGAACTCTTCAGTAAATATAAACTTCAAAGTTTCCTCTCATGTTTTAAGTATTATAAAGGGATATTTGTGCTACTGTCTTCTTTATGCCTGCAGATACTTGAAGGCTACTGAATGAACCCATTTTTTAGTAAACTCTTGCTGAAGTATTTAGTTCAGAAAGGAGCTGGAAGGTTCTCTGGGGTTTTTTTGAAATTACTTTTCACATTTTTCCAGGGCTGTTTTCCATTTCCATTTTTGCAGGGCAGTGACTGCTACAACAAAACTGGTTTTGGGTATTTGCCTTGGCTTATTTCTGTGGGCCTAGGAGTAACAGGTTTGGGATAACTGGCTGAACTACAGTTGCCCTTAAGACGATTACTTTTGTTAGCATTAAAGCATTTTAAAATCAATTGCAGTTAAGCAGACAAAGTGCAAGATCTGGTCGGTAGCTGAGTTAACTGGACTTTTTATCTGTATATCTGGGATCCAATTCTTCCAGGTCCACACATGCAAAATTCTCATTCAAGGTTTTTCACTTCCGATTAATTTCTTACTAGTGCTAAATTTGAAGAAGAATGCTTTATAAGTGCTTAGGGGCATTTTCATTAATTATTACAGTATCCTAATTTCAGGAGCTAATAGGAAAGTAAAGGAGCTCTTGACTTAACAGTTGTACCATTCTAAAATATTTGAATGAAATCAGTAAAATGCACACGAATTAGCTGAACTCATCTGAGCCAAATATTACGATTTATAAAGCAGGTAGGCCAATGTTCAGTAGTTTGTACTTGTTACTCATTATTTGGCTTCACACATGAAGTTATCCTCAAAAAGTGCGTTTATCTACTTTAGTATTGCTATTTGTTTTCATTGTGTTTAGCTCTCGAAGTAATTTGTTGAATTTTTTAAAGAAACCTTGATTTGAGGGAGATCAGATAAGTAGTTAAGAATCTTGAAAGCCTGCTTTGCACTTCCCATATGAAATATAAAGAAGTGATGAAGTTACAGAAGTAGGAAGAAAACCATAAGTATTAGTGTATTTGTGTATCTTTGGATACGAGTGAAATACTTAAACGTTACACAGTAATTAATAGGAAGTTACAGCAAGTAGGTTTGGTTAAGTTTCTAACCATAGTTTCTGTACTAGTTTCCCTTCTTTTGTCTGTAAATCGTGCTATTTTCATGCAAATAATATGTAGTTCACTAAGCTGTCATAAAGAGCACCTGGTTAATATGATGTTTAAAATTGACTTTTGTGTGGAAATAATAGAATCGGTGGGAGAAAAAATGGATTTGGTATGGAAAAAGTAACAATTATTAAAATAGTCCAGCTTAAGCCTTGTACTCAGAAGACAAACATTACTCAAAAACAGTTTGGTGTTTTGGTTTTTTTTTTCTTTTGCATACTGTAGCTGATATACTGTATGGAGGGATTGATGGAATTTAGCATATGGGGAAGTGTGTATATTTTTTAAATTAATTTTCTGAGAATTGTAAAATGTAAATGACTGCTCTCCAAAAGTCAGAAAGTATTGTCAGCCTGAATAAAGTATTCTTCTTGACCAATTTCACACACACACAGAGAAAAAAAATCCATGGAAAACTTGGTTACCCTTTTCGTGGTGTTATAGATAAGCTTTCATAGCTGAATATTAAAAATATTTTTCAGTGGACAACAGATGAAGACTTAACTGAAGCAGTTCATTCACTGGGGGTAAATGATATTTTGGAGATAAAATTTTTTGAAAATCGTGCTAATGGCCAGTCTAAAGGGTAAGAACTTGTCATTTTTTTTTTTTTTTCTGTAAATGAACTGAAGTTTGGAGGGTGGAAATGGGGGAAGAGTTCTCAATTTTCATAACTGTCCATATGTGAACTGATAATCTTTGTTAATTGATATCCAACAATGACTGGGTATATCATTTCATACTAATGACTTAAATTTCAGGCATAAATATTTATGACTGTATTGTGTGTCCCTATTTTCTGAGTTAAACCTTGTCAACCATTTTGATTAAGACTATTCCTAGATTTCATTCAGTGTGGTAGTATGGTGGTGATATTTGTTCCTCATAATGTAAATACCGTTCGCACAACCTCCATTACTAAATCTTTCTTTACATCTTTATTTTCCATTAACTGTTGGAATTAAGCACTTCAGCCAATTTTTCACTGGCAATGTAATCTTCCTTGTATGAATGTGTCTTTCTCTGTATTTAGTAGTAATGAGAACACAGTGAATGCTTAATAATAACTTGGTCATATGAATTCATATATAGTGTATTGATACTCTACCAAAAAGGTGCCTTTGTTGTGATATATTTTGATGCATCTTGTACTTGCGCTTTTGGTGGTTCTTATAGGTCCTAAAATGAGTTAGTTTATCTATTCTGAAAACTGGACTAAGACCTGTTAGACAGTTTCTGTATCTAGTTTTCAAGTATTCTTTTGCTTACTGTGTGTAAGCTTTTTCATGAGGCATCAGGATGTCCAGGAAAGGGAAAACTGTGGTGTAACTTCTTTTTTTTCTTCTTTTCAGGTTTGCCCTTGTGGGTGTGGGATCAGAAGCATCCTCCAAAAAGTTGATGGATTTGTTGCCTAAAAGAGAATTGCATGGGCAGAATCCTGTTGTAACTCCGTGTAATAAACAATTTCTGAGTCAGTTTGAAATGCAGTCAAGGAAAAGTAAGCCTTTATTATGTGCTGTCTTGGAAAAACACAAGTTTATTTCAAAAGTAGTATGGCAGTTTTTCTCTCAGCATCTGGTAACTTCTACACAGTTTAAAATAGCTATAAAATACTTACAGTCCAGGTGAATGAACTTGCATTTTTCAACAAAGATGATCCTCTTAAATAAAAAAAAAAATCACTTAACATACTGAAGAGCTGCTGTTTTGGCAAGAGATAGTGCTCACTGAAAGAAGGTTGCACCTTAGTGAAACTCTTGTCTTACGGTTGGAGAAGCTTTCTCAATTTTGTGTGGATGTAACTTCAAAAAAAGCACAAGAGCATTTAGGAATTTAACATTTGTAGACAAACTGGACTAAATTCTGATTTCTGAATAGGCTGCACTTATGACAGAATGTGGAAGAGAGATTCCGTGTTGTACTTTCCTCCAGCACCTTGTCTTGTGGTTCCCAGTCCTAATAGTTTTGTGGCCTTGGGCTGCACAGGAAGGACTGACAATCTCCCCGGATGCTATTCCACTAGTATGGGTCATACTGGAACACTGCTGTATTTTAGCAAAGCACTTTTTCCTCCCCAAATGCTTTGGGTTTGGGTACTGAGGAGCAAGTTGGTGCTTATAAGGTCATGCTTTAGCACTGCATAAAACTTTAGATCAAGTGTTGAAAAGCTTTAACCTGTTCTGATTTATGTAATTACACTTTTGCTTTTCCATTACAGCCACACAGTCTGGCCAGATGTCTGGGGAAGGTAAAGCTGGTCCCCCAGGAGGAAGCTCAAGAGCAGCATTTCCACCTAGTAATAGAGGGCGAGGCCGTTTTCCAGGTGCCATTCCAGGTGGAGACAGATTCCCTGGACCAGCAGGGCCAGGAGGGCCACCACCACCTTTCCCAGGTAAAATAATTTGAAGGTGGAGTTTCAGTTTCATTTGTGTTTTCTTTTATTAATGCTGCATACTTATTTTGGAAATTATAAAGACCAAGGCAATTCATAATGTGCTATAATCACTGTTCACAGCTGGATTGTAGGATTTGACAATATTTCTTTGTTGCTATTCAAACAGGGAGTTGTACTTCCAATATAATAACATCTTTTAGACATTCTTTATAATGTGTCGATGTATGTATTTTTGAAGTATGAAAAAACTAAGACAGATTATGTTAGCGAGTAGACTTGTCTTTAGTGCAGTGTAGTTCAGACTTTCTGGTTTGCTGTATGGGGTGAGAATGCCTGTGTTGCACAGCGCAAAGTAACTCTTTTCCTTACTGCATTACAAGGTTGCACATCTTCAGAAATTCAGCTTTGATTCATAGAATCGTCTAGGTTGGAAGGGACCTTTAAGATCGAGTCCAACCATCAACCTCACACTGCCAAAACCACCACTAAACCATGTCCCTAAGCACCACATCTACCCGTCTTTTAAATACCTCCAGAGATGGTGATTCCACCACTTCCCCTGGGCAGCCTGTTCCAATGTTTCTTAACCCTTTCTGTGAAGAAATTTTTCCTAATATCCAATCTAAACCTCCCCTGGTGTAACTCGAGGCCATTTTCTCTTGTCCTATCTCTTGTTACCTGGGAGAAGAGACTGACCCCCACCTCAATACAACCTCCTTTCAGGTAGTTGTAGAGATCTCCCCTCAGCCTCCTTTTCTCCAGGCTAAACAATCTCAGTTCCTTCAGCTGCTCCTCATAAGACTTGTGCTCTAGACCGCTCACCAGCTTTGTTGCCCTTCTTTGAACATGCTCCAGCACTTCAATGTCTTTCTTGCAGTGAGGGTCCCAAAATTGAACACAATACTTGAGGTGGGGCCTCACCAGTGCCTAGTACAGGAGGACAGTCACTTCCCTGGTCCTGCTTGCCACACTATTCCTGATACAAGCCAGGATGCTGTTTGCCTTCTTGGCTACCTGGGCACGCTGCTGGCTAATGTTCAGCTGGCTATCAACCAACACCCTCAGATCCTTTTCTGCCAGGCAGCTTTCCAGCCACTCTTCCCCAGTCCTGTAGCGCTGCATGGGGTTGTTGTGACCCAAGTGCAGGACCTGGCACTTGGCCTTGTTGAACCCCATACCATTGGCCTTGGCCCATCGATCCAGCCTGTCCAGATCCCTCTGTAGGGCCATCCTACCCTCAAGCAGGTCGACATTCCTGCCCAGCTTGGTGTCAGCTGCAAACTTAGTGAGGGTACACTCAATCCCCTCGTCCAAATCATTGATAAAGGTGTCAAGAGAACCGGTCCCCGTGCCCACTGACAGGTCAGTTAGTTGGCACTTAGAATACCGCAAATTTGAAGAGGAGGTGTTCATATTTAGTCAGGTATCTCTGATAGGAGATATCTCTGTTGAAGAATGAGGCTTGCAGTGAAGTTCTTCTTTCACCTTCAGTATTTTTAATAAATGTCATTCAGTAGTAAACTGTTAACAGTCAAAGGGACGTGGTCACATTGAAAAATCACTGAAAGTAGGTTTGGATACTGCGTTTACCTTACCTCCTCCAATATAGTTTTTCCCATATTTCTAATTTATATTGTATCTTATGCCCCATATGAAAGACTAGCTGCAGTTGTAAGTAGGATGCAATGTGTTCTAGTTTTTGTAAGCTTTTGGGGGTTTTGTAACAACAGCAGGTGATTAAGTGATTGGGGGGGGCAGTGAGTTGTCAGTTTTCAACTTAATGTTGTTCTCTTTAGACACTGATAGTCAAGCAACTGTTAAAAATTTTCTAAGCTACTGGACCCAAAGTGGGACCATGCATGTCTTGTGTAAGTTGCGGATTTTTCAGTGAGGGTTGGTTTTGGGTTTTTGTTGATTTTAAGAATTAAAATTAAAAAAGCAAGCATTTTAATTGTTTTGCTAAGTCTTTTATTTCTTTATGTTTATTAACACTTTTTTTTTTTTT
>VYXH01002690.1:457017-471182 GCA_013397275.1 Burhinus bistriatus
TTTTAGCTGGACAAACTCCCCCACGTCCACCTTTAGGTCCTCCTGGCCCACCAGGCCCACCAGGCCCTCCACCTCCTGGTCAGGTCCTCCCACCTCCATTAGCTGGACCTCCTAATCGTGGTGACCGTCCACCACCACCAGTTCTGTTTCCAGGACAGCCTTTTGGTCAGCCTCCACTTGGGCCACTTCCTCCAGGCCCTCCACCGCCAGTTCCAGGCTATGGGCCACCACCAGGTCCTCCACCACCTCAGCAGGGTCCACCTCCACCTCCGGGTCCATTTCCCCCTCGGCCACCTGGCCCTCTTGGGCCACCCCTGACTCTTGCTCCTCCTCCACATCTCCCTGGGCCACCTCCAGGTGCTCCACCACCTGCACCACATGTGAATCCAGCTTTCTTCCCCCCACCTGCCAATAGTGGCATACCTACTTCAGACAGCCGTGGCCCACCACCAACAGATCCATATGGCCGACCTCCACCATATGACAGAGGTGACTATGGGCCACCTGGAAGGTGAGTGCTTTTGGTGTAATGTGCTTGGTAGCAGATTTTACTCCGCTTGTAGGAAGCATTTGATTTTCCCTTTTATGCAAATGTTAGAAATAATGAAAAATAGGGCTGGAAGGGATCCCAACAGTCTTCTAATTTGCCCCTTTTCACTTCTTTCAGTGAAATATCTGTTAGAAACATGTTTGTAGCAGTAGGAAAATCCTGAAACACCAGCAATCTCACTTTCCCTTTTCAGCTCTCAACTGTTTGTCTTCACTGTTTGTATTTGGCAGCGTCATCATTCCATGTGTTCTACATGTGAACTTCTATATCACTTCTTATGCAGCAGCTTCTGGTTGTGCTTCTGTCTTAACTTGGAAGTTCTGACTTGTACCTTTATCATCATGCTTTGCAAAGCTGTCTTTTTAGAATGCTCTGGAGTCCTCCTTTTTGAATATGTGCATATGTTAAGTACAGGGCCATGCCAAGCTCATATGGTAACCATCTTTCAGCAGCTCTGCTTGTCCCCTTTTTCTTCAGGATTCAATTCAAAGTTAGTCTTTGTCTCAAAAGCCAGGCGTGAATTAACTGCAAGACTTTTATCTTCCTTTCCTGTCAAGGTGCTTCTGCCTATTTGGTGCAGTCTTGCTGTGTTTGTAGCAGTGGCTTTTCCTATGGTTAATCCTATCTGGGACAGTGTTCTTGAGTCTCTCTGACTTGAATTGTCAAGTTTTTTCACATCGTGTTTGAAACATCTTTTTCATCTGTGCTTTCAAGCATCTCTGTCTTGCTGCTGTCTTTTGGTTTTCATCATGTTTGTATGTCACAGAAATTTTGGGATAAATTGTAAGACAGACATTTTTTACATAGTTACATTTGGATTTTTCAGTTGTGATTTTACTGCTACCGTGAGAAACACTTCGCTTACTTAAAATGTTTTCTGCAAAGACACTTTGCTTTGATTCTTTTATCACAAAGTTTGAAAGACTGCACGCATCTGTACATACTATGTTCATACAGAAACTATAGAAATTCAAGCATTTGGCTTAATTGCCTGAAATATTATAAAATGATAAGGTGTTGTTTGTTTTTTGATGGACAGAGTCGAGGTTGTCTGCAGTTCATAGAATGTCTGGGGAGGGAAGGAGTGGGAATAGGACAGTATTAACTTACTGTCCAGTATTTTCATTAATAATGTTAAAACTATCATCCATAACTATTTAAATTGTCATTAATTATATATCATAGGCGTTTCACTGGAAATAACATGTCCATAAGAGAAAAATTACATATTCCATTCTATGGGAGGCACACGAAAAATAATACTCAAAACTCAGGGAGGTATGAATTTTTAGACATTTCCTCTTATGCTAAACTGGCTATAGGATCTTGTTCCACTTCTTGCAATTAAGAGGATAGCATTGCTTATTATTCTGCATTTTCTTTCTACCAGAAGAACTAACACTGTTCTAGAAATATCAAGCAGTGGGCCAGTTTAACAGTCTCAACATTTCTCTAACACATTTCTCCAAATTTTCTATATGATACAGAGACTGGCTAATATGACACTGCAAAACTTTTGGGAAAATTTTTGTATAGGTTACCTTCTGTTACTTTGGAAACCCTATATAGGTAGCTAATAATTGATGTAAAAAAGTGTAATGAGTATGAGGATTCTGCTTTATTGCTTCCTCCTTACTGTGACTGGTTTGGAGATCAAATTGGAGCACCTTGAACTTGACCAGAAAAAAAACCAAAAAAACCCTAAAAAAAAAAAAACCCACAAAAACAACCAAACAACAAAATTAGCTGTAAAATGTTGAAGTATCATTCAGAAAATTGAGTGTTTTAAAGATGATAGACTATACTTGCTTTTCATAAGTTACAGCATTCTGGTCTTAGTTAAGATCTGGGAAACAGGATCATATAGTTCTAATTCCAGTACTGTTTAAAAATTATCTCTAATTTTGCTCAGTTGCATTGCCTATGTACATGTATTTCCACGTCCGTTCAATTGGGATAATATCTACTTACATACCTTCAAGGATTTTATGAAAACTATAAATATTTGTAAAGCACAATATTAAGTGCTGCTGAATCTTCAAAATAGATGGGATGAACAAGAATAAATATTTATACAGCAATGTCTTAATTGTTTTTTACCTTTTTCTGTTTTTTTGTTTTTTTTTTTTTAGCTTTCAGGATTTTATACTGTAACATGGTCCTTAACAAAAAACCAAAACCAAACCCAGATCCTGCTTTCTTTTCTGTTTGTCACTTTGCTTAAAGTTGCAAACTTGGATTGTTATAACTGCAATGATATCTTCTTAAGTTTTTCTTAACCTTTTAAATACTAGTTTTATTGCTTGCAGAGAAATGGATGCTGCAAGGACACCTCTAAGTGAAGCAGAATTTGAAGAAATCATGAATAGAAATAGGGCGATCTCAAGCAGTGCCATTTCGAGAGCTGTATCAGATGCCAGTGCTGGTTAGTAAAACTTGATTGATGTGTTTTCTATTCTACCCAACTGAAAAGAGTTTATAGTTTTTCTATGAGGAGACTTGCAGCCCTGAAGCCACATTTTCCTAATAGGAGGCTGAATTTAGGTACAGCCTGTGACTGATTTTATACTGTGCTCCAGTTAGTTTCTGAGAATGCATTCTGAGTACTGATCTGGACAGTATTTTAATATTTGGCTCTACAGTAAATGATCTGGATGGCTGTTGAAGAGAGGAAACTTGAAATGATAATACTATTACAGACAAAAATCTTTGATTTAATTTGCATAATTTTCTGATCATGATCTTGTATCATTTTCAGGCGACTATGGAAGTGCTATAGAGACCTTGGTAACTGCAATTTCCTTAATTAAACAGTCCAAAGTATCTGCAGATGATCGCTGTAAAGTACTTATTAGCTCTCTTCAGGACTGCCTTCATGGAATTGAGTCCAAGTCTTATGGTTCTGGATCCAGGTAAAACTTTCCTCTTCCATCTGCCCTTACTTATAAAAGGGAAAGTGTAGCGCATGACTAGTTCACAGAGAAGAAATTAAGTCATATAAGAAGCTTAATGATTTGCTGAGTTGCACAAGAAGTGTGTGAAAGAACCAAATAGGGGTTTCCTGAACTTAGCTACCTTTTAATTAACCCTCTTTTCAAAATTGATCTGACTAGCCTAAGTTTAACTCCTTGTTTTATTTAATAGACTTTCCTACAGGGCACTCTTGCAATGTGTAGACTCCAAAATAGAATTGTCCTTTATCAATTAAGATGTCCAGTGCATAATTTTTATTAGAATTTGCTATTAAAAATTAAGGTTGAAGATATTTGATGCCAGTTTCCATTTTGCTTAAAAGTAATTTTTTCCACACTTGTCACAGTAGAAATTCTCTTGAGTCAGGGGCGGGGGGTGTGGAAATTGGGAAAAATGGTTTTGCCTGTTGGCCTTGTCATACAATCTAAAAATCAAGAGTAGGTAGATTTGAAATTCATGGACTGTTCTACCTAGAACAAATAAGAGATTGATATTTCTTTCAAAATACTTTTTTCTTTCAAAAAACTCCCCTTTCAGAGTTAGGACAAATGCTGAGCCTCTAGTTCATTTGAATACTGTGGTAGTGTAGTTGGCCTTGAATGTTAAAAAGCCAAAGACAGCTGGTTTTGGCACATACTTTTAGTACGCAGATTAGCAGCTATGTTGTAGTGATCGTTTGAGGTATGGTGCATTCCCCCAGCTGATTTCAGCCATCTTGTCCTCCATTTTGCATATGCATTTCCTGCTTTTTCCTGAATAGATTAGAAAGTGGCTGTATCTTACTATCTGTAACTGAGTTCTTTAGCCATCACCTTTTATACCAGCTATCTCTCATGTTATATACAAAAACATATCTGAGTCACAGTGAAGAGAGATTTCTCTCATATCCTTTCTTGATGAAATTCATACTCATAAACAGAATACCAAATTCGCATGCAGATGGCTTGTATTTTGAAGAAAAATTTAATGAAGTAATTTCTTTTAGAAGACGTGAGCGATCCAGAGAGAGGGACCACAGTAGGTCACGAGAAAAAAGTAGGCGCCACAAATCACGCAGTAGAGATCGTCACGATGACTATTATCGAGAAAGAAGCCGTGAAAGAGAGAGGCATCGTGATCGTGACAGAGATCGTGACAGAGAACGAGACAGAGAGAGAGAGTATCGTCATCGTTAAAGAAGGTGAGCATTTGTTTCATATTCTCAAACTTTACTGTTACTGACGTACTAAAAGTAACTACTCTAGGTTTGGGATTGTTTACACCATTAATATCTGCATTTAAATGGTCCTGCAGTATGTACTGAATCACTTTCTTCTTGCAGCATCTGACATGAGCATAGGTGAGTAACAACAGGTAACTGGTCTTGGGAGGGAGGGGGAGTACTGGTGTGATTATCTCCTGCAGTTTGCATGCTGCCTTTTTAATTTTAGGTGGTATTAATGTTTGCAGTTTTTATGAAATGCAATTAAACCAATCCTTTAAAAAAGCAGTAAGCCAGACTGGTAAGTCTGCTCTCTTTGTAATTGTAGAAGATTATGTTAAATTTATGGTTGTATTTCTTATTTGTATTTTAAAATGCTGATTTTGTATTTTAAAATCTGCTTGTGTAAGGACTGCAGCATTTAGCCCTTCATATGTCCTACGTGGATTATTTCAGTTTAGGGAACACATGTACATACAGTTGCTGTCCTTGTACAAGTACAGCGATGTTTTGGGGTTTTGGTTTTTTTTTTACCATTGAATTTTACTCAAATTCAGGAGATATAGCCAGACTTTGCTCCTCATTTTATGAAATATGACCTGTCAGTATCTTCTGCCTTCTAGCTGAATTCAGATGTTACCTTCAGTAAGATTTATGATCAATTGTTCCCCACTGCCCTGATTTTTATTCCCTCCCCTCTCTGATAGGAAAGTCATTTTCTGAAGACTAGTAAACAAATGTATGACACAAAGATTGTTTCTTTTCTGGTTGTTCACAAACTAACATGTTCTTTTATTTCATATATCTGCAGTCTTGCATGCATCAAGTGTCTAGATAGCTACAGAGTAGCATGCTAAATAATACTTTTTTCACTGTACTTGCTGAGAGCTTTAAAATATATAGAAATGTTCATCACATGTAATGTACCATTTTGAGCATTGGGAATTCAAGCTACTCATGATTCCTTATATTTGACAATTGGAAAAAACCCTACCTATTAGTTTCTCTGCAGTAGTCTTCCCTTTTGAGAAGAATTTCTCAATACATCTACGCTAAAATTGAAGCTTGCAGACTTGTCTGACTACCCAACTTCCATTTCTTCAGTTTACTCTCAGATTTAGTTTCCAGACTTGCATGTGGTATTTTTTAATGGAAATTGATTTATGTAAGTTAAATACAGCAAAACTTTTTAGAAATCGTATAAAATCTAGTATAATCTTAAGTGAAAATATAATTTTGTATTAGTTAAATGTCATTTTTTTCAGTCAGGCTTTTGTGTCACTAACTCCTTTGGGAGAGAAGGATTTCTGATACTAAATGCTCTAATCTATTGAGTATGAAGTGGAATGTCTTGGGTTCATATACTAACAGGGACACACAAAGCAGTAGTTGACCTAGAGGAGGGGAGTCAATGGCTTAAGTAGGGAGGTGAAATGTGGCAGCTGACATAAAGTTGGCAGTATATATCTGTTAAAGCCACTTTTGATCATAAAAAATGATTGGTAGAAATATTTCTGGAATTGCATAAAAATAGCAACTGTTGTTCTTAATTATAAAATACCAGGGGAAAAAAAAAATACAGATTTAACAAAACTAAATATAGTTCCTCTTGTTGAACTGGATTTTTGCCTTTTATGATAAATGAGTATTTGTGATATTTGCAAATAGTTGTTATTAATAGGAGGTAACCATTGACCTGAGTGATGGATGCATTTCCAGAGTGTTTTCCTTCTGGTGGAGATGACCAAGCCATACTTAATTGTTAATACCTGGAATTTAAGATTTTTTTTTTTTACCCTTGGCATACTTTATTAATCTAGCTTTAATTTTTGTGTATTTAGTGTCATACTTGTAGATACAAAGCTTCTGTGCCAGGTACAGATTCCCTACCCTGTCACCACAAGAAAACATATCAAATAGCATTAGGTTGCATTTTATAATTTCCAAAGCACAATTTCAAAATGACACTGTGGTTTCAGTCTCAGTTCAGGAGGGATTTATATATGCAACTTCAACTTTGTTGTGTGCTGGGGCTTCTCTTTTCTTTCAGAGGGGTTGCATAGGTAAGATTCCGTTGTGCAAAGAAGAAAATAGGTCTTAAGAACTTGATTTAAAGGGCAAATATAGTATTCTGCATGTAAATGAAAGCATTTGGTTTTTTTTTTAAGTTAAGTTATAAACATTTTGTCTTGTTGCTGTCTTAATGAGAAAGGCTTTATTGTAGTTTTGGTTTTACATACATATATATACACGGACACATATAAAAGAAATACAGTTATCTCCTGGTTTGTATGTTTCATTTTCACTAAGATGTATGTTACCATACATTTTTTGTTTTCTTCTTTACATTGATTAATATTCATAAACGGATTTAACAGTCTCAGTCATTTAATAAATATCAGCCATGCTGAAGAGAGTTACTCCCCATATTACTGTGTTTTGCCAGATAACATGAAGTTGCCTGTGTGCCTGCACCCTATGAATGGCACCTATACTTCTCCTTATTGTGTACCTATAGTCATAACTGTGATACTGTACTGGCATTTTTTTTTTAAAAAGTGTTACACATCTAGTTTAGAAGGATTTTAAAGGTCCATTGTGAACATTTTTGTATATAGTGAAATTCAGCTTGTACTGTATTACATTCATAGAGATGGATTAAATTGGAATAACTTACTAAATGTGTTTATAACAATAAAACTATTAAAGTTTAGCTGTACCATAGCAGGTATTTACACTTCTGTTTGTACAGTTTATAATTTAAAATTAAATTCTTGCAAGATTCTGTGCCTTCACTTGAGTAAGGCTTTGTGTATGTTGATAATACATTCTACAGAATTACTCTAAATTGAATGTTTCCTTGAAACATCTTGCCTTTGCTTGTAGAAAGACTATAGATATAAAAGAGGACAATGGATTTAAGCCAAATGTCTAACCTGTATTAGTCAAGAAAACTAAGAATCCAATAGAATAATATTTAGAAGGATTAACAGCAAAATTAATGTGTACAAACAGAATAGTAATGTAACTTCATCAACATGAGTCCTGACCTTTTTTTAGACAGAACTATATATATATATATTTTTTTTTTAGTTTAACGGATACTCAATGGTGTATTTCTAGCTGATACATTGTCCCAATCTTAAGCTGTCTGAATTTCTATAATTGCTGAATGTTAAGTTTTTCATTTTATGTTTTTGTTATTGGGTTGATTATTTCCTATTTAAACTGGATTTGGACTGAATTGCAAAGACAAAAACACTAACATTGTAACAGTTGATATGTATGTAGACTTTGTACTCCATATTTCATGGTTTTTCTCTGATTTTTTTTTTTTGCTCTCAAACCACTGTAAGCAAAATAATTTAAAGTCTGATGTACTTCTGAGGCTCATATGCTTCGTCAAAAACTGCTCTCTGAAATAGTTTCAGCTTTGGAGCGATCTAAGAACTAACATGGCTGGAATTTTTTTGGTGTCAGTAGGAGGGGAAATGGTACTGATAGTTTAAGTAGTACTCATATTTTTACTTGTATAAGTAGGAGCTGTCCTGTAACTGTGTTAGCAACCACTTAAACATCAAGTGAAGTATGAAATTAGCCTTTTAAGAAACCTTGTACTTTAATAGGAAAATGCCTATTTTTGTAAGTTAGTGTTAATAATAAGCTTCTAGTTAGTAACAGAGTTTTAAGTGAATCATGTGGTAGCATTGTTCAAGACCTGGGTATATGTACCTGTCTAGGATTATTTCAGATCTTATTAGTATTAAGCTATTATGAACATTATTTACCTAACAGATCTTTTTTAAAAAAATGTGTATTTTTGAGGAGGAACATATGTGGGGCTGACACTATTCTATTACATCCAGCATTCATCAGAGAAATCATGCTTTGTGCATCTGATTCAGTATTTGAAATCCACCATAGAGTGAAAGAGGCAAGCAGTGCCACTGTTTTATGTGCTTCTTGAAGTCTAGTTTATGGGTACTCTGGTGCTTTACAGAAATATATAGTTTGTTTCTTAATGTTCAGTGATTTCTCTCATTGGCTTGAGGGAGATAAGATGATTCGAAAAATGAACTGAAAATCTTACGCCATTGTTTATTTTCAAATGCATAATTTTTATTAATTTTTTCCCATGAACGTGTTGCTGTAATTTTGTTGTCTTCTGAGATGTCTTTGAACATGCTTATATTTTTGTGTTCCCCACATCCTGTGCCTTTGTTTGTCAAATCAGTAGTTTTGACAAATTTGAGCTGTATGAAAGTTCCCCAAGAAACATTAAGGCTTTATAGCATTTGAAACAAAGAAGTTACTTGCAAGTGAAAAATGTTGGTTTGGTGCAGTGTTCTGCAAAGAATGAACAAATTCCCTTTTTTTCCTTTTGCTCATTGTGGTTTGAGAACTAAGATTTCTTTTTCCAAAAAAAAAAAAAAAGAGAGCGAGAGAAATGAGAGAGACCTTCATTTTTTATGTTTTCCTGTGGCAGCCTGATCTACTTTTTTGTGTCTTCCTTGTATATTAATGTGAAAGATACTTGCCAATAATTCACTTCTTTTTAATTTGTAAACTAAAGGTTGAGTTTTCTGAACACACCTCTCTGTTCATCAGTTATTTTTGGTGAATAGACAGGCTGGGATAGTAGGAGAAAGACCTATGATGAATGAAAAGAGTTTGGGAGTGTTCTTTTTCTTCTTGTGTAAAATTATAAACTCAGGAAATTGTCCTGATGTTGATCTTAAATTATACACTTAGATTGAACAAAAAGACCAGGTAAGTACACTAATAATGGGCGGGGAAGGAGTGCAACAAATGGAAGAAGGTGCTAGTGGTGGTACAATAGTGTGTTTATATCTGTACATGTACAATGAACAAATCACATATGTACCCCAGTTTATGTGGAGAAAGACAAATACAGGGTTGAGCTTAAAATTCCTTCTTTCTCACTGTGTTATAGCTAAAGCATCGCAGTATTTGGAGGTTCGTGATGTTCGGGAATATAGGTTAAGTTAAAACAAATTTTGGCTTTCAAGCTGATATTTTATGTGAGATTTTTGCTTTGTGTATTTTTTTCTTTGTATAGAATAAAATAAAGGAGAATTACATGAGTTAATTCTTAGGTGCTATTAGGATATAATGACAAATGTATATCATGCATTTTACTGAAATGTGAACAAGTTGGGAGATTGAAATTCAGTCTCTAAAAATATACTACGCTACTACAACTAAACTTGATGGGTGTATGCACATACAGCTCTAAACTACTGTATAATTTGGACACTTCTAAAAGCTGTTTAAAGCTTCTATATGCTTATTCGGATAACTGGAATTAAAGAAGAAAATTAGTTGCTACTGCAAGATGCTTTATATATATATAAGAAGTCTATTGGTTTTTATTGTAAGAGTCTGTCTTTGGAAAACAATGCTCAAGTTGCATCTTGCATAAGTACAAAAATGTTTGATCACTTATGTTCTGGGATTTCATTTGTGAAATGTTCTGGCATAAAACCCTAACTTTAAAACCACAAACTAACTATTTAACAGATAAGTCTGAAATTCGGGTTTTATTAGAAATGCCGAGAAACTGATCGCTGTATGGTGTTAAATTGTACAAACCTAATACATGCTTGGGATGGATAGCTTGAGGCAGATGGAAAACAGCATTGCCAAGAAGTACTGACTAGAGATTTAATCTTTTCTTTTTTAAAGTTGTTTCATACTTCAATATTCTACTTGCTTGTAGAATACTGAACAGGGCTGAGCATGAAGGTATAGTCCATACGGATTTATTTCTTCCTTTTGGTACCACAAAGGTTTCCAGTTTTGCCAAGATGTAGTGGCAGAATACTTGGATTTTAGTTGGTCATGTTTTTTAAAATGAAGGTTCAGCGTGATGCTGACTATCTTAAAAAGCCCTATAATGAAAAGTATTAATCCTGAGTCCAGTTTATCACACATTCTTTGAAGTTCCTGTAGTTCCATAAGTACCTTTACGAATCTAGCAAATTATTCTGAAGAACTGAAGCTTTCTTATAATAGTGTTATAAAACATATACATGGTGCTTTGGATCTGTTAACTGTCGCCATAGAAGTGATAAAGATCCATAATTCTTGCCACAGCAATTGTATGATGAGAGCAGCAAATTCTGACGTGCAGTCTCACAGCTGTCATATAATTAACTTTGTCCACTAAAAAACTGAGATTCTCCCCTGTCTGTTTGTGCTCACTTAGCTTGCAACTCTGAACACATCTTCTTGTGGAGGCAGCGCTTTGTCACTTTGCTACTAATGAATTTTGAAAGTACATAACACCTATGGAAATTGTGGTCTCTGGGGAAGAAACTTCCCTGAAAGTAGTTACTGGTTGATAAATTCATGACTTGGGAACAAAGTCTGTGAATAAGGAAAGAAATTCCAGTGACTGCTTTGGATTTGGATGAGTTTATGTGCATACTGTAATATATAGAGCTTACTGGGTAATATTTTTTTTTTTTAAAGTTATTATTAACAGTCACTTTGAGGAGAGGAAGACGTGTCAATTGTTAATGCAAAAATTGAGTACTTTGTTTTCCCAACTGCTTTGAAATGACTATACTGGTGAAGAATATTTGACAGCTGTGTAGTGGTGCACGTTCATGAAATTGCTCCTCTAAATGTCTTGTTTTTCAAATGAACAATTTAATGTGTTGTTTTTTTGAACAATTTGATTTAAATTATTTTGAAATTATTGAATGTTGAAATTGTGAATTATTAATGAAATGAAGATAGCTAATTGTTTTGTAATGGAATTCAACTGAAATCCAGTGTATGGAATTATACCATCCCAAGTATTTTGTGAACTCTTACAGTAATTAACTCTGAATGGTGTGGTTCCTTATTTGCCATAATAGATGAGAGTAGGAAGTAGGGCTTGGGGTTTTTTCCTAGGGCAAGTAGGTGAGGAAACCTGCAAATCTATATTGTATTATTTGAAAAGTGGGTTCTTGTGATTAAACTGCAAGCGTGTATTTTTAGATGTGAAGCCCATCCTGCTTGCCACTAGTCCGAAAATTTTTAAGTACTGGTATCAGATTCTGTGCACTTTTAAATGTTACTGAGCTGTGAGCCATGCACTTCATTATACGATCAGTGCATTACTTAAATGTCAAACCAGCTTAAAACTTCTGTAAGTGGGCAGGTAAAAATGTAAAAATTAGTTGTGGCAAAACTGCCTTCCGTGCTTGTTCATTTACTCTTGCAGAATGCATACTTTAGGAAATGTTCTACATAAATGTTTCCATTAGTCACAGGAACAGTAGCTATTTCTTCCTTTATCATTTGATACTTCAACTGTGAAATTTATATTCTTTCAACTTTGTTGTACAACATTAATTTTATTTTTAACTATTGTATTAGAAAACAATTTCGTGCACAAACAAGTAGCTACTGCTTCTGGGTATTTTGTGTTAGTTTACATTACGGTGAAGTAGATGCACGACTTGTGTATGTATAGATAAGCCAACAATTTTCTGTGCATTATGGGGACTAGCAAAATCTACATCACAAATTTTGACACATTACAGCTGAAGGAAGAGGAACAGCGTGCAAGACAAGATACATCCTTCAAGGAAAGATGCTTGTCCAGCAGTTTGCTTCATGTGATTGAACTGAGCCTGTAAGGATTCATGGATAAAATGAACAGGAATAGATCTGAATAAAGCAAATCTGCATACATGGTAACCAGTAGCTCTTTTACTTTTTTATGTTGCTTAACTGTTTTATTTGAGGGAAACCTGTGTGATTTAAACCTTATAGCTTTTGCAACTTTATTACTGGTTATATACGTTTGGCAATTATAATGTGCAAGCAATTGGAAAAAGTCAAGTAAATGCTTGTTTTTATAGTAGTTTGTTCATGTTAAACTGTTCATATGATAATGTCTGTACACAGCACCACTTTGATTACAGTAGATGTAGTGTTGTAATAAACTGTTTAATGGGGCTGATGTGTAAAGCTGTTCAAGTTATTTGATGTTTACACCTCAGGGAAAGTCTTGTGTTCAGCAATATTTAAAGATAATGTTACAATGAAAACATTGATGCTGTCTTTAAAAACATCGCAATAGTTCTTGCATATGCCTCAATCTAATCTTGCATTCAGTGAGTTAAACATACTAATGTTGCTCTCACACATTCAATTTTGATATGAAAATAGGTGGTTACATAAAACCTTTAATGCTATTTTGCTTTCTAGCAGTGTTTACCTCGGTGGCTTGTGAATTTGCTAATTGACATATAAAACTGTAAAAACTGCAGTTCTTTGTGGTCTGTTGTCTTGAGGAGAGGTGGTCGCAGGTCTGTGACTTCAGCACGCTGAAAACTTTCTCTCATACAGCCTTGATCCTGATTGACACTACAGTTAAACTTAAACTGTTCATATGAACTTAAACTGTCCATAATAAGGGGTGGAAAGGTTAGCTTTTAAAAAAAAAAAAAAAAAAAAACCAAAACAAAAGAAACAACAACAAAAAACGCAAAACAAAACCCAAAACTGCAGTTGTTTACAGTTTTATAGTAATAGTGCTTGTGTGTGTTCCCCCTCCACCCCCAAGGCATAGCAGTCTGTACATAGTTGTATATTAGAAACGTGCCAGAAGAAACCAGATGTTCCCATTTTTCAGACGTTATGGGTTTGGTATTTTCTTAATACTTCAGAGTTTATTCACACATGCTTATAAAGGAGAAGGTACGCTTGTATGTCCTTGTTCAGTGATGGGCAATATTTAAATGTCTTGGCAAAAAGTGGCACTAATTAAATCTGTCAGATGAGGTTTTGTAAATTTACCTAAAAACAAATTATTGGAGCTTACTGTGAAAGTTGACTTCAAATTATAAGAATTTGTTTTAAATTTCATTGTGTGAAATGCAGGTGAACAGAAGTCCATCTAAGTCGCCAGTTTCTGGCAGCCTTGCACAAAGGCTCACTTTTAGTCTATTGAAATCATTATGCAACAGATTTATTCTTGGAGTTTTCACTTATTCAAATAGCTGCATTTAATGTTTTAAGTTAAGTTTCAAGACCTCAGATGGCTTTAAGAGGCAGCTCTTTGACAACTCTTATTTCTTTTTTTTACCAATTTTGAAGATTTTTTCAGCCAACCTAAAATATTACCTTGTTCAGGAAAGCACTTAAACCCATTTGGTTTTCCAGAGCATTTAAAGCATGTGCTTATATTCCATAGGTTTCAAGGAATGTAAACATATGCTTTAAGTATCTTATTTGCATACGTGAGTGATTTTATGCTTTACTGAGTTGGGACCAGTAGCCTGTGCAACTGCGGAAGTTCTGCTTAAGTCTGAAATGCTCTAATATTTTTGTCGCCTACCACTCAGCCAGGTTTCCTGCAGCCAGGTTGATGCTGTTGGACTTGGCTACAGTTTCAGACTCTCTTCCCCCGCTCCCCCC
>VYXH01002690.1:471254-491520 GCA_013397275.1 Burhinus bistriatus
CCCCCCCCCCTTTTTTTTTCCTTAAATTGTGTACCTCCGTTCCTCATGCATGGGATCGCTGGTGTTTATTGAACTATTTGCTACTGAGAAGATATTTGACATGTTTGTTTAATCCTGTTTGCAAATGAAAACTGCCTTTTAAAATTTTGTAAAACTGAAAGTTGTATAAAACAAGTCATGACTCATTTCCTGCTTTTTGTGAATAGGTGTTGGTTACAAACAGAACAGCACTGTTGTAATTTTTTTTTTCATTACTTAAAAACGTTGTTTACTGCTGCGTGTAATAAGTTTAAGGAAGAAATTACCTGCCTGTAGCTGTTACATGGGGAATAGCTAATGCTGGCGAGGCAGCAGGTAAGTAATGTTCCATTGCATAGATATATTAAGTCTTAAAATAAAAAATGAAATTTACAAGCATTTTATGCAGGAACTGATACTTTACTCCACGTTGAAATAGATTTAAGGAGACTGTTGTTCTTTTTACACAGAGTGTAATTTCTCACTCGCATACAGATTTCCATTGCTGGCAATGGAAATAGCAGGGAGGGAATAGCAAGGGGAAAAATAACGTAAGTTAAACTGAGCAATCATTGTGATTTGAGAGATGAAGTCCCTGTATGAAGCCCTTTATTTCTGTCCATTCTCTGAATACTTAGTTTTAACTGATAGATCTACTGTGTTGCAATTTAGATAATACTCTCTTGTTATTGTGAGTTTCATTTGTTATATTTTTTTAATGAAACAAAAAAATGTACAGAAAAAAAATCCAAAGACCCTGATAGACACCAAAAAGGACTATGTCTAATGGACATCATGTGTAACTGGATCTGTAGTAGAATTTTTACCAGGTCTTGGTTTATTAAACGTTACTGGCAATTTCCTGTGCACATTTGGGAAATAGCAGTTTGGTAACTTACTGACTGGTGATGATGCCATAATGGCTACTGCTGTGCTCTTTGATCCGATTGTATTTCATCTCCTTTTGCTGATGAAAGGACAAAATAGTCTGTGAGGAAATACTTCATTGCTTTCAAATACTGATTTTATAAGTAACATTGAAAATAACATTTTAAGGCTGTGTCCTTTATCTTGAAAGACAAAACCAACAAGTAGTGGCTTAGGGGTAGCAGTGCTTTAGCAACAGAAGTTGTTTTACTGGAGGTTTCTTTTTTAGAAGTAGAGGGGTTTTTTTAAAGTAAAATTTCTACCGGACTATACGTTTTGACAGGTCAAAAATACTTCTTAGAAGAAGAATATAGCATTTTGGAAACCATACAGTCTTTTCTTCCTCATTCCCTTTTTGCTTTCTGTGCCAATAATTTCAGTTCTGATTGCATTTTGAAAAATGTTTGTCAGAACGCCTGCAAATTTTTATTTACAGTGTGGCTTATAAGCTTGGATAGCTGCTGTTTTTGTGTTAAACAAGGTATCTTATTAAATTTAGGCATTAGCTTGATGATTTTTTTGTTAAGGAGTGTTTTCTATTTTTGTTCCTTTGAAATTGGTGAGGCTTAGTTTCTCTAACTGTATTTTTTTTTACCTGATTTGTTTAGTTGCATACCCAAACCCTTGTAAATGTTTTCCTAGTTGTATGTGGATAATTGGAGATTTAAATGTTGTATATACTTGTCATCTGTGTTTCTAGTAAAAATACATGGCATTCTTTATAGAAGTACTTAATTCCTGATTTCCTTTCCTTATCCACTTGCTCTCTGTGTACAGGTTAAACAGACTTTGCTCCTGTTTTTATTTATAGAGTTTTATACGTAGCCTCTTAAAAGTTATCATTGGTTCTTGTGTAAACTGAGGTACAGCCTTAAATTTCCTAACACAATGCTCATTAAGATACTGTTGTGTAGATTCAAATATAAAACACGCATGTTTTAAGACTGGTATTCTTCAGAGATCCAAGACACTAAATTGCTTCTGCATTGAAATATAACCCCTTCAGGATCTTAGAGAAAGAAAGTGCAGGCCTGTGCATATACTTAAAGATTGAATTTTTCCAAAATAAGTATTTTGACGTAGGAAAGAAGCAACATGGATTTGTTTAGGATTTAAATTATTTTGGTAATTGACTGCATAAGTCTTAAACATAATGGTTGCAGCATGCTAATTAGTCATGATGTTTATGCAGAAGTATTGTCTCTTGCAACTGTTGACTATGATGCCTTGCAATTAATATTGTGGACAGGCTTGGGGTGGGTTGGGGTGTTGAGGTGGCTTTTGGTTTTTGTTGGTGTTTTCCCTCCTCCCCCCCCAATTAAGATCTGACATGCTATGTACTTTTAGATTTGTTTTAGCTTTAGAGGATGAATTACTAAGCAGCAGTTTGGAATGTGGAAGTTCTTCAATTTGATGTTCTAGTGGGAATTTTTTTTCCCATGTATAACAAAATATGAGAAAGCATCTCATTCTATTTGTATGTTATGCACTTGTTAGTTCTTGAACCCTTTCTCTATCCTTTCTATAACCTCAATTATTGCAGTGGGTTTTAGGTTCTGGTATGACCTATGTCTGTGCTTAAATCTTTCAAAGCTTCTTTGGCAATACATTAGTTTTATTGAAGTCTTTTGAAAATAGTAAACAGTATACCTTTGATCCCAACAAAATGGAGCATTTAAGTTGTAAAAATTCCCATCTATTCATACCATGTAATGTGATTTTTACATGATTCAGTGCTAACACTTTGGAGTATATTCAAGTAATAGACTTTGGCTTCAGCCTCTTGTATACTGTATTTTGTAATAGAAAATATTTTAATCTGTGCATATTATTACTACATTATGAAACAGACATTCCCTTGATCTTCAAATGTAAGAATATGAGGAATGTGTGTGCTTTTATAAATACAAGTGATTGCAAATTCGGTTTCCTTACTACTGCAGGTATCCTTTTTTAAAATAATATAAAAAAAAAAAAAAAGAAAAAAAAAATCAACCCCAAGTGTTTTAAAGGTGAAATACATTCCTATTTGGTAAACCTCAACATTTTTATGACTATTACCAGCACTGCTGACTTTCTAAATAAAAGGCTGTATTGTCTTCCTGTACCATTCCATTTCCTGATTCCCATTTTGCACAAGGATGTACGAGTAAACTATTCAAGAAATGGTTTTGAAATACAGGAGGAAGGCTTGTCTAAGTTGGAACGCAGAATTGCAATGCAAAATGTAAGGAAATGGATGTGTCTCAGAATGCCTGACTCCAAAGGATTTTATATATATATATATATATAGTAAACAGTTTCCTGATACCGGCAGGCCAAAGAGTCTGTTGAATACTTGAGTTTCTGGACACCTATATTTCTCAACAAGGTAAGATGGTATCCTAGCAAATGCAGATTTTAATACAATTTCAGCAGAGGTACTTGGTTAAGTTTAGGGATCATTTCATCATCGTTTTTAGATGTTATACTTGAAATACTGCATAACTTTTAGCTTTCATGGGTTTCTTTTTTTTCAGCCTTTAGGAGACTGTTAAGCAATTTGCTGTCCAACTTTTGTGTTGGTCTTAAACTGCAATAGTAGTTTACCTTGTATTGAAGAAATAAAGACAATTTTTATATAAAAAAAACCCTTTTGTCTGTCTTCATTTCAGCTTGTCTAGTATCTTTGCAGTGCTCATTATGTCACAGTCTTTTCAAATATTCAAACATTAAAAATTAAAGTGTGGACATTCTAACATAGCTAGATTCTGTGCTACAATTATTTCTGAATCTAGAAATAGTTCTGTTCATACTAGTTCTTGTCCTTCTCATCTGGTCTTTAAAGACTTTGCAGAGTTTAAAATCAGTGAGAAGTGCAGACTTTTTTTTGTAGCCAACTCTTTTTTTTTTTTGGTCAGTTGTCACTGCATTTTACAGAAAAACCCATGTGTAATGTGTCAGCTGAAGGAAAAAAAAAAAACCCCAAAGCCGGCTGTGTGAAGCACTTTTGGTCTCTTAAAATTACATTTTCAGAATCGTGTGCTAACATTTGGGGCTGTGGGCTGGCTGTACAGGAGGCATTAAACCAGTGATGATAAACCTTTTTATTTTAATCTGGCTTCTTGAGTTGACTAAATCTGGGAAATGTTAATCAATACAAAGAGCATGTATATGTAAAACACACATCTGTATGTTATATACAAAAAGTCATTAGCATTGCCATACAGTGCCATACTAATGGTGAACTTTTCATAATTCATAATACTTGTTAAAGTTCACTTACTGTAGCACAAAATGAGCTCTATCTCTTGTACCTTCTTAGATTACTGGTACCATTTTGCAGTGTTGTTGGCTCCAACTTTTGTCTGTGTCAAGCCTCCAACATTTGGCAGTGGTAAGATTATGTGAGAACGCATAACATTCGCTTACTCTAAAGCACTCAAATTTTAATGGTTCAAAATAGTTTTCCTATCCTGTTGCTTGCTGACTTGGCCAGTGATTGCACTACGTCTGAATTTCACAGTTAAGCTGGGTTTTTAACTAAATGAGTGTGGGTTGTAGCTTGGCTTCATTGACCGAGGGAAGATTTGGACAGAGGTGGAAGGAGTGTTGGGCTGTGGCTGGTGGGGTTCAAGGAACTCCAGGCTTCCTGCTGGGTGGAGAGCACAGGGGAAGATAATTGCTGACTCTATTTTGAAATACCTTGTTGCAATTTTCCTCTAGGTTAGGGTGTTCAGCAGTTCCTGTTGCTGAATGGGAGAGAACTGTAAAGCGTCCTGTCCCCAAAAACGTAAGATGTATACTCTAAGAAAAACAGAGAGAGGATTCAGTAATACATGGATGAATTTGTTGTGGAAGGGTTCAAGCATAGGTTAACTAACCAGGATGCTAGATCATCAAGGTCTAACTTGAAAAGGTATCAGGAGAATGAGGATGGTAAGCACGCTGAATATGGGTGGTTTTTGTTTCCACGTAAGCTCTCTGGGGAAAATACCATCCCTTGGAGACAAGGAAATTGACGCTTTTTAGGAAAACTGTTTCTTGTTCAATTCTACTTACAAGAAGCTTGTGTCTGGCTTTTTCAGTGTCCTCTCCATAGCTGCTGCAGGTTGAAAGACCCAGAGCCTGAGGTTGAACTGGCAGGAAAGATCCTGCTGACATCCAGGCTTCAGCAGACTTAGTCTTTGCTTGTTCCCCCCCCTCCAATGTCTGGCAACGTGGAAACTGGTGCAGAATCCTCCTCTCTCCCACCTCTTCATGCAGGCTGACCCTTCCCATCTGCCCTGTTCTGAGAGCTAGAGGTTTTTTTTTTTTTTGAAAAATAAAAAAAAAAACCCCCAAAACAACAACAACAAAAAAAAAAAACAAAAAACAANTGACAGCTAGAGGGTTTTTTTTTTTTTTGAAAAATAACAAAAAAAACCCCCAAAACAACAACAACAACAAAAAAAACCAAAATACAAAAGCACCCCAACCAGGACAAACCTGTTCCTGAGCACAGCTGTACTTGGCTGAGTAACATCACTATGTGCCACTTAATATTGACTAGCAGGTTTTTTGGAGGAGAGGGAGTTGGAAGGCATTTGTGAGGTTTAGCAGGGGAGGTCTCAAACAGTCACTTCTGCGAGCCGTGGGTTCTTGCACCAGCTGCAATTGAAGGGAGACTTCTGGACTGCAGGAGGTGTTTCTGTGAGGTAGCTCTGGAGTTTTTGTGCAGATGTTCTGTAGGTTTTGCAGCCCAGGCAGTGGGACAGCAAAGTCCCCACAACGTCTTTATGCCAAAAGAAAGTCTTCCCTTCTGCTGCTGCGTCCATTCTGACCCAGCCTCGCTTGAAGGCACTCCTGAACTTCGTCCTCTTGCAAAGCCAGCATCTTGCTTCATGCAGAGGAGTGTTCTGATCAAGGAGAGGCTTGAGTTTTTGAAATTTGTCTATGTGGAAATGAAAGACACCTAAGCAGCTACTGGGAAGCAGACATTGAATAAGTAGTTAAAATGTCCTTTTTTACCTCTGTGATGTTTAGGGAGGGGAGAGATCTTCAGGTTCAGAGTATTTAGTGTTCTTTACCTTTTTATGAACCCCTGGTTCATCCTTCAGACCTTTTCATAATATTGCAGCTGGTCCAGGGGAGATAGTAAGTTGCAAAAGAGAAGAACAGCAGAAAGCAAATCAAACTCCAAAATCAGCAAAGCAAAGTCTGTGTGAAGCTGTGAAAGGTAAGTTAGTTTGTGCAGGCTGAGTAAAGGAAGATGCAGGTTGTAGCAGCTGTGTAGCTTATACTCATAAAGATACCTTGTTTACAAACAGTATTACAGGAAAATCACATGCAGGCACCTGAGTGTCTTTGTTCCCAACTTAACCTGAAATGCTGGGCTATAACAAATCATGACATGCCAGGCAAGGAAACACTGATTGAATCGTTTTCGGGCCAGAACCGCTGTTTTGCATTGGGAATTACCCGAGTTTTTTTGAAGGCCTGTAGCATCACTCTCTCAGATAGTCAACTGAGAAAGATGTTTGCCAAATTAATGTACGTTTTTCCAAAGATAACCAGCTGGTAGCATAGCGTATTTGTTAAAGGAATGTAGTCTGCACACTCAACACCTCCACCTCTGACAGTGGGTTTGGCATATCCTGAAGTACTTAAAGCATGACGCGTCTACCTGACTTCCTGCATGCATCTTGGCTAACAACACAGGTTACTCCAAACATAGCAAAGAATTTCAAAGAGTTGATGCTCATTCATGCTCAGCAAGAGTAGGTAAGGCTGCTGCTGCTCGGGAGAGTTTGCTGTGTAGGAGATGGGCAGTTAACTGGGAGCGCGAGAGGAGGAAAGTGTATCAGTTGCATTGAATTTCTATCTATTTTACCTCTTAAAAGGTACAAAAGCAAGTGATCACTTCTGAAAAAATGTGAGTAAATGGCTGGAAATAGGGAGATGATTCCTGTAACAGATGAGCCTGTTCTACATACAGGAAAAGTAACTTGCTGGGAGCTGTATAAGAGCCTTTAGAGAGGCAACAGAAAGAGGCCAAAGTGAGGTAGGAAACTATTTTCTTTCTTAGGCCGGAGACGACAGGAGGGATTTGTGAAAGGCAGGGAAGCAGTCTGATGCGGTGGCAGCGAGGGGAGGGTGGCACGTTTAATTTCAAGGATGTTGCAAGCTGAGAAGTGTGCTGGTGTCCGTGGGCTGAGGGAGGGGAGAAAGGCTGGTGCTAACCAGACAGGGGAAACTTTCATTGATAAAGTTTGAACTGGAAGTGAGTCAGAGAAGAAACTCTCCCGTTTTCTTTTGGTCATGTAACATAACGTATAATATAGAAAACAGTGAGGTGCTGGTCAGCTCATGCTTTTAATGCTGAGACACAAAGTATATGGTGTTTAAAAGTGATCAAAGATTTTAAGCCTTTCGTATTCTGCTCTTTTACTGCTTCTGGAGAGACCATCTGAAAAACAATTGCAGACCATTTGCAGTTGTCGAAATAGAGGTCGTCTTGCTGCAGGCAGAAGATGGCTATCCTTTTTAATTATCTGGATCTGTTCATCTTTTCTGAACAGTTTGCAGAAAATCATATTAGCACTCTGCTTCCCATCAGACTATAGTAGCTGTAAGTCTTGTAAACCTTGTGCCCCATGTATAAATGGGAAATGGAAATAGAGATAATAAATTTCTTATGCGGGGTTTCCCAATTTTACAGAAATGACCCAGTGTAAACAGGTGTTTTAAAATATATATATATATATCGCTGAACACTTTTTTCCAAAATGCTTGAATCAACTTAGCACTGGCACTCATTGAGTAGATTTTCTTTTTATCCTGAGTTTTAATGGTGAAGTTAGGCCCCTAGCTGTTCTGTCACACAAGGAAAGAGACATTCAAAATGGTGCAGGTGTGCACAAGTGGTGTAAAATTGTCTCCTCCTGCCATCTAGTGGCCTGAAAAAAAGCCTCTCCACTCCTCTTTGCTTAATTCATAACCTCGTGAATTGTTATGTCTGTGACCGTTGTTTGTCCAATTACTGTGATATCCACATATCAGTTATTTATCTCACATATCCACCTCCTTGAGTTAATGAGCTTCGTCAGCAGAACTACATTTGATAATCCTCGACTGTTCTAAATTTATGAAGATTGCAGTCTCTTCTCTCCCTTTTTCCACAAAATAAACAAGCTGTTTTGGGGTTTTTTTGTCCTTGACTTAATACCTCATGAAAATAAGTCCTTGTTTCTTGCCTTATTTTCTGCATATTATTTTGAATGCCTTTTGAGTGCGCCGCTCTTACATTCCTAGGCCTGTTTTCCTATATAGTACACTTGGAGTGAAATAAATACTTTAATGCTCAGATTCTTTCATTGACAATGAAAACACTGGAAGATACTGTTCACACAGGCAGAGAAAATGCTGGCTGTAGTCAGAACACCTCCAAAACCCGGCAGAAGATGGGTGGGTTCCCGTGTGGAACAGGCACCATTCGCCTCTGCAGGAGCAGGGAGCTCTACAGAGTTGCTGTATTTCAGAATGGTGAAACTGATGCTTAAACTGATTTCTAAAGCTCCCTGGTACCCCCTTTCCCTGTTTAGCCATATTCTTCTTTTTGACAGACGGGCAGCTACCCTCACCACCTTTTACAATCTGCAGACTTGTGCTTCGCTTAAAAAATACGTGGCTCTGCCTGGATGTGTTACAGCTCCACACTGGTGGGAGGGGATGAAAACAGAGACCATTCATCCCAAACAGAATCCTTATTCATGGGTCAAGCTTTAAGGCACTTGGGCTCCCACCTCAAAAAGTTAATTGGAGCCTATACATAATTAAAACCGCAGTTCTCACTTTCCCAAATCATTTAGCCTGGACTCTTTGCAAGATGTAGGTTCACAGCCCCCATTTTCTCACAGACCTGTAGTGTAAGGGTAACGAAAATGGTGAACAGTGTAGAATGGCCAACAGAGCCCTGCAGAAGAAACTGTTGGAAATAACGTCTAAATTGTGTGGTGGGTTCTTTTTTTTAATACATAAAGTACTTTGAATGAAAAGCACCAGAGAAAGACGATGTTTTATTAGCAGCTATAAAAACAGATCAGAGTGATTAGTCTTTTTCTCTAAGAGAAAAGCTGCATTTTGAGCTTCTCTGTAGAAGTATAAATTCTCCATAATGATGAAAGCTATCTGCTCGCTGGCTTCCATCTCAGCTGGAGTCCAGGAAAATTTTCTTCGTGTTTCTTTCACAGTGGTAATTGTAGGATACTCAGAAAAATAACCTTTTTTTTTTTTTTTTTTTTCTGTCATGTGGGTTCCCTACTGTGCCCTCCTAATTTTGTTATCCCCTGACTGTTCCATTCAGTTAATTATAATATTTTTTAAAAAAAAGTAATTTTATGCCTTTTACTGAAAATGAAATTAGAAATAAAACTCTTAACCTCTACATTATCACCTCCTGCAGCATTTTTTTGGTTATAATTATGGCCAGAACTAGCTCAGATTTTTAACTGAGGGGTTTGGGTGCATTACTGAAGAAGAAGGGAAGATTTCTAAAAATTCAAGTCCTTATTTAGAAAACTGGCAAGTTGCCAAAAGCAAAAAAGCATTACCACAAAATTAAACCAATAGTCTGTTAAAACCATTGGGGCTAGCAAGAGGGACAGCAGTATAGTGTTCATTGCTGGAGCCAGGTTTGTGCTACCCCCAGCTGTGCCTGATCCTTGGAGCAGGTGGCCTCTTCCCCCGCTCAGGTTTGTCTTTCCCAGGACTGGAAGAAGTTTGAGGAAAGTCCTATATGACACATGTGCAAGGTCGACTCCTTATGTAATACCCTTACAAAGAATAAAAATATTCCTACCTCTTTTTAACTTGAAAAAAAATGGCAAATTTAAAACCACAGTTCTGGAATAAAATCTCAGATTGACCTAATCTGGGTAAGGATGCTGCAGCATGCGGTAATTTTGCTGAGAGTCTGGAGTCGGAAATTGTTCTTTATTTATCAAATAAAAAAAAAATCCGTGTGCCAGCTGAGGTAGCTGACAGGTGAAAGACTCAGCTCTGAGGAGCAGCCAGCTGCCTGTACATGGCTCATTTCTTTCACAACAGCAGCATATGATAAATCTTCATCTAAACTGCACACTTGGGTGGAGGCTGCGCTCAACACTTAAGTCGTGGTGGCAGATCATGTGCAGCAGCCCCCAAAAATAGGTTGGTAGAAGCAGGTTCAGCACCTGTTTTCTTCAGGGCACTCTCAGCCCTTTGCTATAGACGGGAACCTGGGTAACATGGTCTAGTTCAACCGATCCCATCCATTTCCAGTCCTTCCTGTATCATCTTCTTATGCAGATTTTTTCATTCCACTTGTTCCCACAAAGGTTTTCCTCCCATAGCTGGCCCTATGCCACAACAAACTGGTGGCTCTGAAAGTGACTGCTGTGAAGACTGCCCCATTTGAGGTGATTTCCTTTATTTTGGTAGGCATAGAGCACGCCTCTAGTGCCAGTTTCTCCAGTTCTGCCACTTTTCTTTCTTTGTTTTCTTTTCTTTTTTTTAAATGTACTTCCATGCTGGTAACAACATTCAAGCCTGTGAACATTCAGACAATGAATCCATTAAGTATTCTCTTGGTGATCAAATCTTTGTAGGAGGGTTAAAAAAAGTGGAAGTTATTTCTTCTTCATTCTCCCATATCAGTCTTCTCTATGACAAGTCATGCCCAACATGGCAAATCAAAGGTAAAAAGGGTTGGGAGTGGGGTGGGTGTCTTTTAGCCTTGCGTACTTCATTGCAAGGCCACAGGAGAAAGCAAAGTAGCGATACAGACTGGGAAATATGGCCTGGCATATGAAGTTCAGTCCCATCCTGGGGCAGCTAGCTGTGTCTTATAACACCTTCCGAGGTTTATCTTACAACCTGATGGGGTCTGCCTGGGGTTTTCGCTCCTGCTCTTCCTACGGGAAGGCTGTCCCACTCCTCCTGTGCTCCAGGGGTTACAAACCTTTTAAGTTGCTGCCTGAATTTCTTCTTGGCTAGATTATATTAATTTGATCTTGTGCTGATATTGTTCGCGATCTAGTTATTTCCCTTCCCATTGTATTTAACCCCTTAAGGCATTCATAATAACTAGCTAATACTTTCTCTGCCTTTATTTTGGTAAATTTGTTTAAGGAGGCTCTTGCCGCCTTTAGGACAGGCTGTGTTAACACCCACTTGCCCTGTTCTTGCATATTTGCCTTTCAGTTCATTTTTCCTGTAACAGGAGAGAATATTCCTTTAACAGAAACATGCATGCTTTTCCACGTGGGATCTTAACAGGGTTTGTATGATGGCATTAGCTTTTCGTCCATTTACTGAAATTACCTTCCCTGCTGCAGCCTTCTGTAGGTCCTGTCATCAGCTGGGGTACGTAGTCTCATCAGATATTTCCAATAGAGAAGGTTTTGATCATCTTAAATCCTATTCTGTTCCTGCTATGCCATTTTCTAGATCATTCAGTTGTTCCTGTATGAAATCCTCATTGTCCTCTATTAATTCTAAGTTTGTATCTTTGACAAATACTAGCGTATTTTTGTGTTGTCTTTAGCAGCCATTTAATTCTTCAGTCTCTTTTCTTCCCGTTCTGTTGATGCCACTGGAAGTGGAGTTGCCACAATTTTGCAACAAAAGATGTCTGGCTGAAAGCCTCCTGCCAGTTTGTCTTATTCGTTTGGAGTCATTCCTAAAATACTATAGAGGAACATCCTTGCCACTGAGTTTGTGCGTTTTATTGCTCCTGCTACGTAGTTACTTTGAAATAACCCATAGACACTCTAATAAGTTTTGCTGGGGTTTCCAACATGTCTCTGTCCTTTACAAAGCTTGTTTAAAGTATCATACTTTTTTTATAATCTTGGCAAAATGTTCAGCTGTCCATCACAAACCAAACAGGAACGTTTGGGGCAGGCTGACATCACGTGAGAGGCAGATGAAGTGGTTATCTAGCTCAAGAGAACTAAGAAACAATAAAGCTGCAGCAAACAGCGTTGCGGGATTTATGTAGGCACACCCTAAGCAGTTTTTCAAAGCTGCTCCACAGCGCTTCACTTGTAAAATAAGTCGTAACTAACCTTCCCCATGAATTGCATGCAGAATTGTCACGCCATTTCCTGCTGCTTTACTACAGTGTCCTGTGTTTTGGATTTAGTATGAGAATAATGCTGATAACACATACTGTTTTAGTTGTTGCTAAGTAATGTTTACGGGAAGTCAAGAACTTTTTCAGGTTCGCAGAGGGAAGCTGAGAGGGAGCACAGTCAGAACAAGCTGGCCAAAGGGATATTCCATACCATAGATGTCACGCTCAGTATATAAATAGGAGTTGGCCAGGGGACAGGAATCTGCAATCACTGCCTGAGATGGGCTGGGCAACTGGTCATCAAGTGGTGAGAGCAATTTGTGTTACATCACTTTATTTTCTATATTATTTTACCATTATTATCACTGGGGGGGGATGTCCTCTTTTTTTCACTGTTCTACTAAACTGTCTTTGTCTCAACTCACAATGCCCCCCCCCCGCCCTTATTTTTCCTCCTTCTCCCTACCCTACTTGGGGGAGGGGTGCGTGAGTGAACAGCTGAGTGGTCCTAACCCCGGCTGGGGTTAAATCACGACATGCAGTGAAATGGTACAACAGGAGACAGCAGAGTAACGCTTGTTGCTGTAAGTGCTCTGCTGTCCAAGCACTTGCATCTGCACACTCGAAATGAGGGATGCTCTCTGCTGATCGGTGGCATGGGTGGTGATGTCTGGTTACTGTCGTGCCTGTTCAGTAATGTCACCTAGGAGTGCATCCAAAGAACGTGCCTAAGCTGAAGCAAAGCTGCTTATTTTCTGTACATCCTCAAGCACCCTCAGCAAGTTTGCTGATGACACTAAGCTGTGTGGCACAGTTGACACACTGGAGGGAAGGGATGCCATCCAGAGGGACCCAGACAGGCTTGAGAGGTGGGCTTGTGCAAACCTCATGAAGTTCAACAAGGCCAGGTGCAAGTCCTGCACGTGGGTTGGGGCAATCCCATGCACAAATACAGGCTGGGCAGAGAATGGATTGAAAGCAGTGCTGAGGAGAATGGTGGATGAGAAGCTGAACATGAGCCAGCAATGTGCGCTCACAGCCCAGAAGGCCAGCCGCATCCTGGGCTGCATCAAAAGAAGCGTGGCCAGCAGGTCGAGGCAAGTGATTCTGCCCCTCTACTCTGCTCTTGTGAGACCCCACCTGGAGTACTGCATCCAGCTCTGGGGCACCCAACATAAGAAGGACATGAACGAAAATTTTACTTTTCATTAAATAGAGAAAAAATTGAGAGAATAGAGAGTGATTTCATTTTCCCCAGTAGCAAAGCTAATTGAATTAAAAAGTGGTTATAAAAGTAGAAATTAATAAATACCTGGGTTCATTTCTACAGTAAGAGAGCACAGGAGCTCTAAATCTATACGAATGTGCCATTTTTAAAACAACTCTAGAAGCGTAATCCTTTACTGCTGTTTCTCTCCTCAAAAACAGTGCAACCTGTGGCTGGTGTAAGGTGGCTGATGGCCACTCCTGCTATTGTACTTTGAGTCTTTTGCCACTGCAATGACAACTGTCCCCAGGGGCTGCTCTTGGGAAGTGTATTGCTGCAGATGTGCCACCACCAGTCCCTCCTAGCTCCTTCCCTCACCCGTAGCCAGAACACTCCTGCTGGTGCATTGGATAGCTGTCCCGAAAGCCTCTTCCCAGCCCAGCCCCAGCTCGGAGCAGGGAGGAATGCTCCTGGAGAGGAAGCGTGGAGCCCTGCCCACCATCGGTGCTCACTGACCCACCTCTGGCTGTCTCCTGCAGCTGGAGAACCCCCTCCCTCTCCTGGCCAGAGACACTGGCTGGGGAATGTCCAGCTCTGTGAAGAAGCAAGGGGAATGCAGTTCCCTACAAAATACCAACAAGGAGGTGATCAGCAGACAGATTAGAGGGCAACACCTGCAAGGCTACTCCCACTGCAGTGCGAGGCAGGGTAAGAGTGTGCAGTTGTTTGAAAGGTGGAGGTAAAAGGGCTCAAGGCCACGGGTCACGGAGAAGGTGATGATGGTGGTAATGGGCTGGCCTGAAAGGAGGGTGGTAAAGGAGGTTTGGGTTTTTGCTTCCTTTTAATTTAAGCAGGTGTGGGCAGGGTGTTTGGAGGGTGTCACCCTTAAGAGGCTTAATAAGAACATGCTTCATGGACACCTTGCAAATATTCCTGTGACACATGGCTGTTCCGGCAGACTTCACAGGCATTTGCAGTATCGGTTCAAACAGGAGTCAAATTCCTGCTGGGGCTAGACTTACCTTCGGAATGGGCAAGGTGTTTCCCCTGGTCGTGCTGCGGGCTGTGATTTAAAGGTGTTTGTTCCTGTACATGGCTGGTGAGGAGTGAAGTAATCTCTAATTACAAAGGTTTGCAGGCTGACAGGACACGAGGCCATGGGCACAAACTGAAACACAGAAGGTTCCCTCTGAACATCAGGAACCACTTTTTTACTGTGAGAGTGACCGAGCACTGGCAAAGGTTGCCTAGAGAGGTTATGGAGTTTCCATCCTTGGAGATGTGCAAAAGCCATCTGGACATGGTCCTGGACAACTGGCTGTAGGTGGCCCTGCTTGCACAGAGGGGTTGGAGCAGATGACCTCCATAGGTCCCTTCCCACCTCAATGACCCTGTGATACCCTAAAGTTCAAAGCATGGCTTTAAGTACCCCATTTGTTACTCAGCTTACGGCTGTGTCGTTAATGGTGATAGATTTATGATAGGCAATCAGGCCAGGACTTTAATAATAATTTCATCATAAATCTGAGTAGCAGAGTTTAGATAGCCAACTCCCTCTTCGGTAGGTATTGTGACAGAGTTTAAACGAAATTCTGAGATAATGTTACTCTGTCCTCCTATGGCTTTCCACATTCTATGAGAAATTTGGCAATTTTGGAGTGATGTTTTAAGTATTGGGAAATGCCCGTGTACTGAAGAGGCTGCGTTTCTGGTTACTATGGAGCAGAGGAAACAAAACGGGGTGGTAGAAGGTTAACAGAAGCCGAGGAGTGCCTACAGTCTTGGTGTTAAGAGGCTGTGTACGCTACCCTGGCAACGTCAAGTCTTGGCTAATCCTTGCATTTTGCCTCCTACCCCTGGCTGCTCCGAGAGAGGCCTAAGAGAGGTGTGAGCTGGCAGCAGCTATGACGCGTCTTGGACCAAATAACTTTCGGGGACACAGCCTGGGACTCTGTAAGTCCAGAGGGCACGTGGGGTGGGAATTTCCATTTAACAACCTTTGAGCAGTGAGCAGGTCCACGTGAACCGCCGGAGTTTAGAGGTTAGGATCCCACTGGGTTAGCCCATCTCTGCTGGCACAGACTGCAGGTATTTTCTACAGCTTTTCCCTTTACCCTCTCTTTCGCTGCTGTTCTTCCACAGTCTAATTGAGCTACGGTCATCAGGAAGCCCTTCCTAGAAGCAGCCCATCTCATCATACCTCCCCAGTTCCTAATTTCACTGCTTTTACTTGCTGCAGTTCCTTTCTGTGTTGGTCATCTGCCTGCGGTGGCTGTGCTGCTGGAGCGGGGCAGGCAGGCAAAGCTGTGGAGCAACCAGGAGTGGGAGTGCAAAGCAAGACAGGTGGCTGGGCAAAGGCACTGCTGTGGGACCAAGAGACAAGGAGTAGTGGGCAGTGACAACAGACTTGTCAAAATCATTTCCTTCAGAAGGAAGCACGCACAGGCTCTGCGGGTCGGGGGAGCAATCCATGTGTTGGCCATTGGACGTTCACATTTCAAATGAGAAGCACTCTCCCCATCCGTCCTCCTTCCTGCTGCCCTGATGCAGATGCAGCAGCATGTCAATAGGACAAAACAGGGCAGGTAAGTCATAAGAAAGGAAAGGCAAAGCCCTGAGTGTGGCCCCTCACCAAAACCTCGGCTCCTGCCTCAGTGAGCAGGTATTTGTGCAGTGAGAAGCTCCACGGGAGCGCGCCTGGCGGCAGGAGCAAGGTGAGCAGGTCTGGGTACATCTGCCGTGGTCAAAGCACCCTCAGGGCCACCCATAACAGCAGCTCTGCTACAACTATTGACAGCTTCAAAGCATGGCGGGAGCTGCCACTGCAGAGCACACCTTGCCTGCCACAGCCCACCCGCTAGTCCACGTCCCATGAGATGTGTGTACAGCTGGGCCACCCACACTCATATGGGCAGGAACCAGCAAAGAAATAAGGCTATCTTTGGCAGCAATTATTTTTTTTGGCCATTCCCAGTGTCTGCGTTTTCACTCTTAGGGCAATAACAGTGGTGAGAGGGTCCCAACACCGCACTGGTTTCCCAAGTTTCCTTTGTGAAATTTTACTTCAGCTTCATTTCTGTCCAGGCGAAGGCCAGCATTGATGAAATACAGTCAGAACCACTCCATAAACTGGATATGGTAGTATTTTCCTCTGTTGTTTTCATGGAAATCTTTGTTGGCCTTGATTTGCGCTTCTCTATTGAGATAGCAATGTACAGAAGCATACTGCAATTTATTTCCAAGAGCAGAAATCCTGTGTTGGGTTTGCCAAGGATATTTTGAAGTTAAGACACGTTGCATGTGTTTTTCATATTTGGTTGGATTAAAGAATAAAGGGACTCCCCACATCATGTTGCATTCCCTATACAATCATCTTTTTGATTTTCTGTATCGGAATCGTGGATCTTACAGAGTAATGGTTGCTGGTGGTGCAATGGTGGCAGGACCCCGAGGGCTCAGCGCGTGTGCAACATCCCCTGCTCGAGTGAGCTCAGTTTCTACAGGTGGTGCTGGGACAGGCTGTCATGGTTTGGGCTGGATTGGCCCAATCCGGTGGAACAACAGATGCTCGCTCTCTCCTGCTCTGCTTCAAAGAGAGAGAGGGAAAGAGAGACTTAGGAGTTTAGAAGGAACTAAACTACTTTAATGAAATATTAATAATAAAGTAATAAAAAGAAAATTATTAAATATATACAAAACCGTACCAAGCTCCCAGGATGGCAGTCACGTCACCAGCAGGCGCTGGGGAAGTCCCAGGCTGGACTTAGTGACGGATGGGAACTGGATTCTGGATCTGGATTCAGGATTGAGATCAAAGGCAGACGAACAGACAGGGTCCTCCCTGGTTGCTGGCCACTGAAGAAAGAGGGCTGACCCTCTGATCCCTCAGCTTTTATACTGAGCATGAGGCAGATGGGATGGAATACCCTGTTGGTCAGTTTTGGGTCACCTGTCCTGTCCACTCCTCCCCGCAGCTGTGACCCCTCAACGCTTTTCCGCTCCCGACCCTCCAACAGGGCAAGTAACAAAGTTGGCTGACCTTGGTTGTTATAGCAATAAGGATAAGCAAGAGCCTCTCTGCATCCCATTCCTTGGCATCAACTATAAACATGGGTCTGATCACTCTGAGAGCAAACAGTTTTCTGCACAACATGCTGTTAATTTCAGCAGTTAGAAGAGGCCTAGCTAAAAAGTAAAGTTACTCAACAAAATTGGTCCTGTTTACCTCAAACCAGGACACGGGCTGCCTGCTCATACTCCGGTTGCAAATAGATTACCAAAGGCTGGTTACAGCTCTGTCTTTAAAAAAACAAAGTAGAACAACGTTCAAGCCCACCCTTCCCCCTTTCCAAAAGGAGATCTGCAGTGCAGTCATCACACGTGGCAGGAAAAGTTTCTTTACAGCAGGAACTGCATCATTCCCCTTTTTGTCTGTCTTAATGTTTCTAGAGTAAAGACGTTTCCACAGAAGCTGTTTATCAATTAGGAGTTACACTAACCTAAGGAAATTTAATTTTTCTTTGAAGACAGTGAGAGCTTGACTGCTTGCAAAAGACTGGCCCACACGCCACTCTTGCCAACTTGCTTCATTTTATCAAGAAGAGCTGTAATACTTCAGAGCTGAGCAGCAATGTCCACGAGATCTAGTTCACGCACGGAATGGGGTAAGGAATGTTTGCTTCCCGGAGGTGGCTTAGGCATGGTGTTCACCATCTTTTCATCTGCCAGGAGCCCCAACACACGCTATGTGGGGCCACGGGAAAGGGAGCTCTGGAGAGCAGTTTGTAGGCAGGGTCTGGCTGCGGCTCCCCAGAGGAGTCCCCCCAAATTCCCCAGTCTGTCATGGAACGGACAGATCTGGGCTGACCAGAGGGTGCAGGTGGGGCACAGAGCAACCTCACACATTGGCAACCCCCTCAGACTCATCTCCTCCTGAAATGGAGAAATTAATTACTCTCGGGTCAGTACAGCCTCCCCACCTGGCACGTGACCCTGCTTAGGAGCCACACGAGGATCGCTGCCCAGTCACCAGCAGTTCAGACTGAGCTGGTGGGCTCATTCAGAGACACCACCGCAAACCCACCCACGTCAGCATGGACCTCTGGCTTCATTCAGCCCAGCAAGCCGGCACACTCCCTGCCCCAGAGCGAATCAGTAACAAAAAGTAATGTCAAATGCTCTTCAGGCCTGCCACTTCTGGTAATTAAGGTGGTTTTAAGAGTTGTCTGTCCTCTGTTGCTGTTCAGAGTACCGTGGGAAGCCGCCTGCCTTCCTACAAGAACAAGGAAACATTTCCATCATGTATTCTGTTATATTCAGCTGTGCTAGAAAATAATGTAACAGGCCCTGCTCAGCTCGTTTTGATGAAGAGGACTGCCGACACAAGTTGCTCTCGCCTAAGCAGGATGAAATCCTGTCAGTTAATTTTTAATATCTTGTTCGCCCGAAGAACTGTCAGGTTCCCAAAGCAAAGAGAATGGAAACGACTGGAATCTTTCCTTCTCATGTCTGTTTACATTTTTTTTTTAAATTGTGGGTGTTACTGGTGTACAACTTCGGACCAGTGGCATAACTTTTTAGCTTGCGGTGTGGTACCCCTTGTGCTGTACTAGAGCACAACTGAATAGTTATTTACCAAGAAGATCAACTGACAACGCAGTTATTTACCCATGGGCAAAGGATCTTGGTTGCCAATTAACCATAAAATGGTGGCAGAAACTAGATTGGTGTCACCGTAGTAGCCCCATTCTGTATTTTATCTTCCAAAGATAAATGTAAGAAATGCAGCGTCCTCTTGCAGCCTAGTTTATTTTGCATCATTTGTGGGCTTGCTTCACTGGATTGTTCTGCTTGTATTCTGGTAATTGAAAAGTTGCCAGAGGAAAGTTCTTTGCTTTTCCTCAGAAAGAGCAGCAGACGGGGATTGCCACGCATCTCTGGCTTTTGGTTCCTGTCACCTAGAAGATGGCAGGATGATGTCTTACCACAGGTGCCGACATCCTCGATGTGCCAGAGATGAACAAAGATTTCTGGAGCAGTGAGCCCACAGACTTGAATATTTGGAAGCTCAGGGTGGCTGCCCAACTCGTACCACGCTGGCCACCTTCCTTTTCCCCTTCTGTTGTATCTTTTACAGGCTTTTCCCTCCCACTGCATCCGTCCTGCTGTTAGCGTAAGTCGGCAACATAGGAACTCTCCAAGACTCAATTTGGAGCTTTAGAAAGCGGGCATTCTTTATTACGGCCCCGGATGCACAGGGCATCGCTCCACCTAGTGTGTGCGCCAAGATGCTCAGCTACAGAAGCTATATACAATCAGAATATAGATATTCATCACATTCCTGAGGAACAATTAACATATTCATACTATTTCCAAGAACTCGTTATTATGTGGAAATGTCCCTGATGCACGCACGCTCAGGTCCACTGGTGGTCTTCCAAGGTCCTCTGGTGGTCATCGACAGTCTTTCGATAGTCTTCCTCACCCTGTCCGCTGGTTGAACTCGGTCTTTGCGCCTGCTCAGTTTGGTTTTGGCTTGGTCACACAATTCTTCCTTATACAAAAACTAGCTCATTACAGCGTGATCTTCCTATCCATCCTACTCAAGGACAGAGAGTCATACACAGCAAATTCTAAAGCCACCTGCCTGCAAAGAATTCCCACCTTGACTACACTGCTCCAAGAAGAAGGAAACCACACGTTCCCCTTGAACATGGTTACCCCTGCCAGCACGCACCGTCCCCTCACCGGGCCCGCTCCCTTTGCGCGGGACCTCTCCTTTCACCCGGCGCCACCTGGGGCCTTGGCCAGGGCACCCAACGGAGCGCTGAGCGCCAGCACACGCTACCTACGGGTGTGTCTGAAGCCTGTCACGGGAAAAATATGAAAAGGAGAGGGGGGGAAACAAAAAAAAAACCCCAAAAAACCTAAAAAATTGACGTAATTCCCTGTTTCCTTTTCTAAGCGCTCCCGAGCTCAGACAGAAGAGCCGCAGGTGCTCCGGGCTGCCTTCCGCTACCTTCCACCTCCCCCGCACCGCC
>VYXH01002690.1:491574-518475 GCA_013397275.1 Burhinus bistriatus
CCCCCCCCCCCAGCAGCGGCCCTCGGCCCCCGCCCCGCCGTGACGCCAGCGCGCCGTGACGCCAGCGCGCCGTGACGCCCGGCGCCGTGACGCCAGCGCGCCGCCGGAAGCCGCGGAGGATGGCGGTTGCGGAGGGGTTGTGGCGGGGGGAGGGCCGGGTGCCACCCTCAGGGGCTGCGGCGGGGCCGGGCCGGGGCCNTCCGCCGGGCCTCTGCAGGCACCAGCTTAATCGCGGCTACGAATAGAAATCCAGCAAACGCCTTGTGAAAACGTGTCATTTTGGGGGTTTCCTTCTGTTTATTGGTTGATTGAAGGGCGTTACCATTGTGAAGCCGATCGTGTATGGAAACGTGGCGCGGTACTTCGGGAAGAAAAGAGAGGAAGATGGTCACACGCACCAGTGGACGGTTTACGTCAAGCCTTACAGAAACGAGGTGGGGCGTTAGCAGGTGGTCCCGGCCTCACCGTGGGCGAGNGTAATTCCCTGTTTCCTTTTCTAAGCGCTCCCGAGCTCAGACAGAAGAGCCGCAGGTGCTCCGGGCTGCCTTCCGCTACCTTCCACCTCCCCCGCACCGCCACCTGCCCNGCCGCTGGGGTCACGCGTGGGGCTGCAGGGGGGGAGCGCGGGGGGGAGCGTGCGGCTCCCTCAGCCCCGCCGCGGTGAGCCCGGCAGCGCCCTGCAGCAGGGAACGAGGGGGTTAAAAAGGCGGGATTTGAGGAAAGGGCAGAAGGCTGGCGGGTTCCCAAAAAGGAAAATGAGAGGGATGATACTTTTCCTCCCATGTTTTTGGAGTGATCTATCCAGGCTGGGGGAAAACTGGAGAGCATTCATGGGGACAAAGTACTGACCGACGTGTGCGGCAGCACTAATTCTTGGATTTACCGTCTTGTTTTCCTACTGTTTTTAAAGGTAGCTATGTCAGAAGAAATGATAGCCCTGTGGGATGGATGAATAAACAGTAGTTTGGCATGCTGTGTAAATAATCAGAAATAATGATGACGTTTCTGTTTTAGGATATGTCTGCCTATGTGAAGAAAATTCAATTCAAGCTACATGAAAGCTACGGTAATCCTTTAAGAGGTGGGTTTTGCATTTGGGCATTTGTTCCTAGAAGTGGGATTTTGATTAGTTCCACTGAGGCTTTATCACCCGTATTAACGGCTCTGTGTTTCCTACTGCAGTTGTTACCAAACCACCATATGAAATCACCGAAACAGGCTGGGGTGAATTTGAAATAATCATTAAGATATTTTTCATTGATCCAAATGAGAGACCTGTAAGTACATTGAACTTGTGTTGCATTAAAAGGAATGTAGTTTCGGTATTTGTCTGTCAGAGTCCCAGGACTTTCACTTGTAATACCAATTAACTGTGGTGGCCTCAAGCTGTGCTGTAGGATATTGCTGGTGAAAATAAGTCCCATCAACCATGGAGGTAATAAAGCCTGTTCTTGTAGGAAATATATTTAATGGTTGGCCATGTTTTCCTGTTTCACTACTGGCATTCGTGACAGCTTTTCCTGCACTTGGCTTCTCTGACGTTTACTAATACGTGACCATGTGTTGTATCTTACCTGGGCTGAGCACATATTGAGGATTTCTTTTCTATGTGGCTTCCTAGTTACAGGATTTCCGAATATTTCAATTATCTTTTGGGGTTTTTTTGGTCTATCAGCTTTGGTGAAAATCGGTCAAAAAGCAGCACAGGTACTATGCTAGCATTAGTCTCTTTCCTAAGAAATCCAGGTTAAGACACTTCTCTAGTTGAGTAGAGCATTGGAATGAATTTCTTTCTTCCCGTCCTGTGTTTTTGACGTATCTTGCAGGTTTGTTTGTCCAGGTTTAGGTAGGAAACACAATTACTGTATTTTAGGGGCAGGCGATGTTTATTTCTGGAAAGACAGAGTTCCTTCTGTCACATGAACTACAGTGATCCTTTTGCTTTAGCCATTTTTTTTGCCAAATGAGGTGAAAACTGAATTTTATGTTTTTCTTGAATATGTGAAAATTGATACTAGTCTAGAGGCTTCCTGTGCTGTTGTGCTCAGTACTATCCTGACTTGTCATATTAATTACGTTCACAGCTTGATCAAGCTGTCCTAAAGTTAGTTGGTTGTTTTTTCTTTGTGGCTGTTCTTGGAAGGCTGTTTCGGTGCCTGTCATGTTCTTCCTTTCCAGGAAGTACCAACTGGAGCAAGGCATTGCTTTCTTCCATGGGCCTGATCATGGAAGGGAAGAACTGTGGGCTGCATGCCCTCTTCCCAGGTCGTGGTCCAAGTGGTCAGCGGTTCCTCGGGGCTGGACAGAGAGGTTACGTTCCTCTCCAGCTCTCCACAGAGAGAAATTTCAGTGAAAAGCTATTCACAAGTGTCCCCCCTGTGTTTTTCCTTCATAAGAAGGGATAATAAGGTCACAGAAAGCGCTAACTGATTAACTGGCAAAGTTGGCTTGAACTAAATCATCTATTTGGAAATGTTTACGAGAAGGTCTTCTCGGTAGTTTTTATACACCAGTCCTAAACCACTTACCCAGACATTTTTAAAGGATCAGGAAGCCTTTGGATAGTTGGTGTGTTTAACAACGAATATTAAATTTAAGTAATTCTGCTGAATTTTTATGACATTTCTTTTTGCATTTCTAAAAGATTTTTAAATCCTATACAATTGTTTAGTAAGAACAAATACTGCTTGTATCTCCCTACAACTGTCAAGCTAATAAAATTCTGTCTTTGTGTAGGTAACCTTGTATCACTTGCTGAAGCTTTTTCAGTCTGATACCAATGCCATCCTGGGAAAGAAAACTGTAGTTTCTGAATTCTATGATGAAATGGTATGAAAATTTTTAATGTAATTCTTACTTTATTTTGAAGAGTATTAGTGATACCATGTATTTTTCTCCTTCATTAGATATTTCAAGATCCTACTGCAATGATGCAGCAGCTGTTAACAACATCTCGTCAGCTAACGCTAGGTGCTTATAAGCATGAAACAGAGTGTAAGTTGAAAATTAAAATATTTTAATTTTAGAAATAAACAATAGTTGGGTTTGCTTTTACTATTATTTTCTGGGATGTAACAGTACAGTGGATTTGGATGCTGCTAAAAAGCAGTTATTTTTGCATTAAATTAGCTTCAACTTTTGCAAAGATACTAATACTTATTTGAAAACTTAAGATTTTCTGATCTGTATGCTTGCTGAAAAAAAAGGAATTATGAATTACTCAGTATGAAGAGCAATAGTATGATCTATGCCTAGTTTATCATCTTTGAAATGAGTTAAAACAGAATAAACTAAGGCCACTGTATTTCTGACAAAGCTCATTGGGACGTTAACTGCAAACAAAGATCGCACTTTAAGCACTGAAATATGGAACAGTTAGTAGTTTTAGTCAAAGCAGCAACCCTTTTGGGATAGAGTAGTGTCTGAAAGCTTGTCCTGTCTTTTTCCTTTCTGTCTAATTCTTTAACTGTAGGTCATTTCATAACAAAATTCTTCACTCTAGCTTAATGTTCTTTGTGTCCTTATCTAATCTGTCTTTAAATATAAACCAGAATATTAAGAGAATTAAAGAAATTAAATGAAAATACATTGATTTATGAAACATAATGCAACCAGTGATGGTTTCTGTTCTGATCTTCTGAATTCCATCTCTTACCTTCTACTCTCAGGAAGCAAATGTAATATTTATTGAACCTAAATCCTACCTTGTTAGCTACAAACTCTAATGCCATCGCAGTCCGGCTCACCTGGCCTTTGGCTTATCTGCATGTTTCTCTGACAACAAATGTCAGGTATTTTTAGAGAGTGAATACCTCGAGTTAAGAGTGATTATGAATGTGAAGCTGTACAAAGTTGGGGTTCTGATTTGCCTTATGTTTGTTTGGGTGTGTGGACTTGTGAGCTGCTTGTATTTTCTGCTTCAGTTTAGCCAGTCTTGAGGGATTTTTGTTATATTGCATGTTGTTATGGTTTACATGTAGAAAATGTTTAATAATTTGAATCATAAAAAAGTCTTGTCCAAATTTAAACTTTTCTCAAAATTCCTGGATGTTTCTCCTCAGTGTAGACAGAAAATCTTAGTGGTGTGGTGTTTTTTTTTCAATATATATTTCCTTAAAATGTGCTACTGAAGCAGATAAAAATTAAGATTTTTTTTTTTTTTTTGCCCCTGCCCACAATTATGTAATGTATGGGATATGAAGGGATATTCACAGCCTCCATAGATTTGTTTGCTCTACCAGCTTTGCCCAAAAACTTGTTTGTGAACTAATAAAAGAAAAATAATTAGGACACCTGTAAACCAGATTGAGGTGTCCCAATGTCAGATATTTGTAAGACCAAAGGCAGCACCACTAAATCTTTTAGATACATAGAATTAAACTCCAGTGAGACGGAGAGTAGAAAGTGGTTACAGTGCATGGAAAAGGAATCACAGAATGGTTGAGATGTGAAGGCATCTCTGGAGGTCATCTTGTCCACCCTCTGCTCAAGCGATGGCCACCTAGAGCTGGTTGCTCAGGACCCTCTCCAGATGGCTTCTGAATGTCTCTATGGATGGAGACTCCACAGTCTCTCTGGGCAACCTGTGCCAGTGCTCGGTCACCCTCACAGTTAAAATAAGTTTCCTGATGTTCAGAGGAAATCTCCTGTTTTTCACTTTGTGCCCGTGGCCTCACCTGCTGTCACTGGGCACCACATATAAATTATTTGTAATCCTCTGTAATCACCCATTTTTTTGCTGTCACTATGTCAGGGGTTTTTCCCCTGCTTAATCTTTAAAAAACTCTGGAAAATTATTTATTGAATTATGTAACTCCATCCACAAAACTGATGGCCTGAATGAGGCCACAAAACAAGCTTTCCTTTTTTTTTTTTCTTTTTTTTTAATTCCAGGTTTTTATTTGGATACCATTTTGACTACAATCATTGAATCTCTAAGGCTAACAGTAATAGATTTTTTTCAGGACACACAGCATCCAAATCACTACTGCAATTAAAAAAACCCAAATAATTACAACTTTTCATGGTACTTACAATGTTTATTTTTCTTTATCCCCACCACAGTTGCGGATCTTGAAGTGAAAACCAGGGAAAAGCTGGAAGCTGCCAAAAAGAAAACTAGTTTTGAAATTGCTGAGCTTAAAGAAAGACTAAAAGCAAGTCGTGAAACCATCAACTGTTTGAAGAATGAAATCAGAAAGCTCGAAGAAGATGATCAGTCTAAAGATATGTGACGAGTGTTGACCTGATAAAGAGCCTATACTGAAAACAGAAGGACTTCAATCATGGAACTGTATGTATTCTCCTCAATGCTGTAACAGACTATGTGAATTTCACTCGCAAATGATTGAAGTATGTGGCGATCCACTTCCTAAATGGAAGAAAAAGAAAGAATGTATCCTTGTTTTATAGTTAAAATCTATTGGATACTTAACGACTTGATTTCAAGTAGAAGGGATCTTGGAGAGCAGACTTTTTTTTTTTAAAACTGCATTTGAGTGGTATATGAGAAATCTGTATTAAGTCTTGTATTAGTTCAATGTGATTTTACAAAATGCCCATGTTTACTTTTTTTTACTTGTTTTTTTTCTACTGATTGTTTAGCGATACATATTTAAAGCTGAAAATAAAATATGCGGGGTTTTATTTTAATATTTTTTGTCTCTGTCCAGTTGTGGGCTTCAAGAACAATTGTAAATAGCATACCCTGGTTTAAGGCAGAGGTTAAAATATAATGGTATGCAAGTTGCTTAAGTCTGGTTACAGTGATTTCTGCATGTGTGTCTCTTATCAGCACAGTGGAAAAAACTTTCTGAAAACAGGATTTTAAATAACTTGTATATCTACAGATAAGAGTTTCTAGCCTGTCTGCTTTCACACATATAAATGCATCAATTATACAAGTTACGCTCAGAAGCAGGAAATTATTCCACTCCTGTTCTGTAGAAGTTTAATATTTGTACTGTACTGCGGTCGGTTCATCACACGTTGTCTCTGCCGCTCCTTCCTTCTCATGCTCTTCACCTGCTCCAGTGTGGGATCCCTCCCACAGGAGACAGTCCTCCACGAACTTCTCCGGGCTGCAGTTCTTCACAGACTGCTCCAGCGTGGGTCCCTTGCACAGCGTACAGTCCCTCAGGAACAGACTGCTCCAGTGTGGGTCTCCCACGGGGTCACAAGTACTGCCAGCTAACCTGCTCCAGTATGGGCTCCTCTCCATGGGGTCACAGGTCCTGCCAGGACCCTGCACCAGTGCAGGCTTCCCATGGGGTCACAGGTTTCTTCAGGCATCCACCTGCTCTGGTGTGGGGTCCTCCACATGCTGCAGGTGGGTATCTGCTCCACCATTAACCTCTGTGGGCTGCAGGGGGACAGCCTGCCTCACCATAGTCTTCACCATGGGCTGCAGGGGAATCTGCTCTGGTGGCTGGAGCACCTCCTCCTCCTTCTTCACTGACCTTGGTGTCTGCAGAGTTGTTGCTCTCACGTATTATCACTCCTCTCTTCTGGCTGCTTTTGCACAGGTGATTTTTTTCCCCTTCTTAAATATGTTATCCCAGAGGTGCCACTGCTGTGTTGCAGTAAACTCTGCTATAGAGAATCAAACATCCCACATCCCCTCTCCCGTAGAAAACAGTATTATCAATGCTGTGAGAACAAAGCACTCATTTCTTCATATTTGAACCAATTTATGATTGACTTTTACCATGGCTTGGTAAAGATTTAGAACTGGAACGGTTTCAACGCTTGATATATAAACTGAAATATTCATTAAGGAAAATAACTGTTAAAACCTGGCATATTTAGTTCATGGTATTACATATACACATAGGTTGAGGAACAGCTTGTACCAGTGGTGTCTGCACAGATCCTTCCTAGCACTTCAGACTACACGAATTTTTCTGGCTACCGAACTCGTTTGGTTTATTGATTCAGTAGCCAATTGCCTTTTAAGCAGTAGCTGAAGAAGGATATGCTAGGCAATTTGAGTACAGTAAAACATGCCACTTTCAGAGCTGTGCATTGAAAATAAAAGACTTCATGGGCCACAGTATATAATAGATTTTAAGGCCGAAAGAACACCTTTCAGTGACAAGTTAAAATTAATATAATTTTCTTTTATGATACCTTATTATTGAAAATGTTTATTTGGCTGCTTCCTTTTCTTTGATGGTCATCAGTAGCAAATTTTTAAGGAAAACTAACAGGGTTAACATGAAGTGAGTCCTTCCAAGCATATTCTCTTAGTTTCTTGCAGATTTATTCGATTTCCAGAGGAGCTTTTTCAGGTCCATTTGTACATGCTGAAACAAAAATGGGAATAGAAAGCACAGTTTTGGTGATACTAGGTTGTATGCAATATTATTATCTTCATATTTGTCAGGTAAAATAATAGTAATGTAGAGTAACTCAGATGGAATATTGAATAAGTAAGTTCTGCAAGAGCTGTGACTAAGAACAGAGCTGCTGCAACAGGCTCAAACAGACCAAAAAAGAATGGAGTGGTACCTTTTGCATCCAACGTTTTCATAGGAGCCTAAAGTATTCTTTTTGCTTACATTTTTAATAACATCCATAACCAGCCGAGTATTCAACTTCACAGAAGCAATGATCCTGGCTCCACTGTTAGTAGCCATCAACATGCTAGACCAGTGATGTAATTTTTGTTCGTGGTTAGCAGGGTTTTTTTGTTCCCAGTTTTTCTTTCAAGTTACTGTATTTTTTTCCACTCTTTTGTGCTCTGTAAAGATCATACAAAAGTTGTTAAGATCCCCCTGTTAATACTAAGGCAAGAAAATAGTCCTAACATCTGTCTGTGTTGAGCAGTTAACTGCTGACAGAAAACAGGAAGAATACCTTCTGCTCTACAAAGTTCCTTACTATGTTCTGTGTTTTCACTAAAAGTACTTTCTTCAGATGTTGAAAAAGCAATTGAGCCCTGTATTAGGCAGTAATTAAACTCTGGAAAAAGTTCATGAGAGTTAAGTGGTTTAGGATTTTGGCTTGACAATAAATGTGAAAAAAAAAAAAAAAATAACCTTCCTGCATTTGACAAGTAAACCTATGGCTACCTCCTCTACGTGCAACTGCATGGTTCCCAATTAACCGGTAGCTTATGTTTGGACTTCTGTGTTCTGCCGTTAGGAGCTGTTGATGCAAGCACCTGAGATGATAGCATGTGCACACAGTAAATGTACAATATCGTGTTGACCTTCTAGTGCGTATCACTATTTCGAGCTACTAGAACTGAAATAGAGTGGGGCACCTAGGGACACAGCTGCATTTGACCTCCACTGCCTTGAAGACAAAGAACCCAAACACTATATTCTGCTTTATTTTTGGCAGCCCTACAAAGATGTGATTCCAGACAAACAGTTACAGTTTGTGCTTGCCAGGGGTGCTAACTTAAATGCCAGCTATTTATATTGCTGAGACTGACTTTAGACTGTGGTTTCATCCTGAGTTATAATTGTGAAACACAGACATACTTAAATCTGCTTTGCAGAGGACAGAAACAAAAAAATCCATCATTGTGCTATAGGTACAGTTTGATATCACTGAATTGCACCGTAATTTGTCCAATTGCCTACACTGGAGCTTTAGGCTCCACTTGAAGTAACCCTTTGGTAGGTAAAGATAAAACATGGTTTATCTCAGTTTATATGCTTATGGTAGCAATTTTACCAATGAGGAATGTTTACTTTGGGCATCAAACATGAAAAACTGGTAGTCACTGTCATTGCTGCTTCCACTATAAAGACTTGGTGGGTTTAAAGTATTTTAGCTAAGACACTTTAATAGTCATCACAGTAATTTCAGACACTGACTGCTTACTCACTTGCTACCCAGTATTATTTATCGCTAGTCCTTTTTTTACCTAGCTTAATCTCATATAACTTAATTCTTTCCTTTGCCTTTTGGTTTGGCACACGGTAGTTTACAGTTAAGAGTATGAAGTCATATAAGGCTGTGCCCAGGAGGTTTCTCATCGCAAGTGCCATTATCTGACAGGAGATGTGTAAATACACTTAATTCAAAGATTTACTTGAGAATTTTTGTGGTTAGTAGAGATAGGCCTGGAAGGAACATTAAGTCACTCTGTTCCTTTTCTTTCTAGACGGATGCTGGCAGTAATACCAACCTAAACACACTTTTGCTGCTTATGCATTTAATCCATATTAAATACATCACTGTTTGTTTGCTCCTTAATGGGAATACAGATTTGAGAGCATTTCAGGTTGTTTTCAGACATAAGGTTGCTTTCCAAACACCAGGTGGCAGGTATGTCCAAAATATTCTCCAGTCTCAACAGCATTTTAGTTACTGGGATTTTGGCAGATCTGCGATATCTTTGGTTGATCTCATTTGCTTTGAGACTTCATCATCGGATTAGACAACTTGTATTTGCTTCTGTAGAGATGACCAAATTATCTCTTGCATGTTACAAAACTGTTCAGCAGCCTTGTGAGCAAAACGAATGTGCGGTGCCAGGAAGCAAAAAAAGGTGTGAATGTTTGTTTACAATTTTTGTTCATTTGGCAAGGGAAGCAGCTTTGAAAATACAAATCTCTGGGGTTGTTTGTGCTTTTTCAGCTCAAGATTGTGTGACAATATGAAGGAACAAAACATAACTTAGGTACTCTACTGGACTGTGTACTTTGCTTGCACTCAATTGCAGGTGCAAAATGGCAGGATTTTCCACAGGTAAAGTAATTACTTTTTAAAACTTAACATTAATAGATTTAATAAGCTTCTTTGACTACTTACTGCTTAATGAATACTACGAACGAACCTTAGGCTTCCAAGTATGTCTAAACTTTTAATTTTTCTGAATACAATAGGGAAGAACAGCTTAAGTAAGGGGAAAAAGAGAGAATTAGGATGGTAAAAAAGGACAGCAGCAATGAGAAAATCTAGTTATATATGCATTGTGATATAATTAGTTGGCTTTTATTTTAACGTCAATTTATGATACATTTATACGATTTCCATTTTTAAATGTTTTAGGCTAGAACATGAAATCATGTAAGTTTCTAGTGAAAGTTTTGCCTCTGCGAATAGCTAATACACATCCAAAATTAAAATTTACATTTCAATTTTCATGGGAAAAACCTCTTGAATGGCTAGTGATTAGGCCATAAAAAGAACTCATTAGCATTGGAATATGCAGTATTTGTCCTACTCCCTCCCTGATAATTACTATACTTTTTAAGGTGTTCATGTGTTAAACAAGTGGCTGGCACTTCTTATTCCCACAGTTGTGGAGAATTCTGTACTTTAGAACAGAAATAAATTTCATCTGATCTACTGGCTTCTGCTTTGTGAATTCTTGTATCTGAAGTGATCTTTTTTCTTCAATGTCTAATTCTGCAACGTCTGGCAAATCTCATATTTTTTCACACACCACAATTCAGCTTTATTTCAAATAGTGTATTTCATTTAACCTCTGATTTAGAATGTTATTAAAATACCTGGTGGAACACACTTCGAAGTTTCTCAGTGAAACATTCTAGTATCTTTATTCATAAGATCAAGAAACAAGACATATGGCTAAGAAAGGTCTTCTTCACCTGCTGAACTGATCAGACAAAACTGCACCTCAGTTTAATGACTCCAAACAAAAGATTTGAAATAATTTCACAGTTAATTCATAGTTGCTAAGCTTGCACCTTTAAGCACATGCACGCTGGGTAAATACAGGTATTATGACTTGGCAAAACCAGCCAGGTTTATGCCTCTATGCGTGTAACAGGGGCAACAGCTTTTGGACTTAAAACTTGGAGAATGCATAGTGCTGCAGCACTCTGCTGTTCATGTGCTGAGTCTGTCGAACGTGGCAGGGCCAGCATGTGGCTCCTTTTTCCTGTCTATGTTTATTAAAGCAAGAATTAATCCAGGTCATTTTTGTTTTAATCACAGCCCTGATTCGAGTGACAACTATGTCCCACACAAAGCTCCATTCAGGTCTTAAGCCATCTGAACTGTGAGTAGGTGACACGGAGAATCTTGAGAAGTTTGGTTTGAGGGGCTTGCGGGTAACTTTTGGTCTTATTTCCTGTTTTTTTTGCATGGAAGTCTACGTAGTAGTTAAAGCATTTACTCCGTAAACTAAATATTCCTGAGGAAGACTGAATCTGCATCTCACAGTTTTAGAAGTTCTTAACCATGAGGTCATGAGAGTACTCTCCATCACTGCTGTTCTCAGTGAGCTGCAGACTGTCAGCTCTGCAAGACTTCTCTAGAACTGGACAGGGAACAGGCGAAGGAGAATCATAACCTCACTTGGTAATTAGGGCACTGGAGAAAACAAATTGAGTGCTTTTTTCCGAGCTGAATAAAGCCATCAGAAAAGAGTTAGATCGTTAGTAAATGAACACATCTGAAATAGATGGAATTAATTTGCCATTACCTTCAGAAGTTACACACCTTTTTAGTGATTGTAGAACAAATGTATATATTGGACAAATTGGAACTGATTTTTTTTCCTACTTGCTACAGGTTAGGCACGTTTACATGGTGAGGGAAGACACAGGACAGGCACTTAAACTAGACGGACTGGACTCCACCACCCTCCTACGCAGCGTTTGGAAATGATCAAAGCATCCGCTGCTTTGCAAAGCTTTGTGGTTGCTCTCAATCTTCCTTTTTCAGTCCTTATCAGCAACAGCTAGGAACTGCAGAGTTAGATGAATACGGGCATTGCCCCAGATCCCTGACAGAACGTCGTGAGCAATGTCAGAGTGCAAAACTGATTTGGTATGGACTCAACTGCCAGGTCCGCAAGTCAGCATGTGGCTGCTGCTCTGGGGTAGGAATTTGTACTATTTGAGCATCTCATCACTGATCCGTCTCCTAGTCCTGTTTCCTGATAGATTCATTCTACAGTATTTAAGTCATGAGTCTGCAATTTCAAATAGCTAACGCGGTCTAGCTGAAATTAAAATATACTGTGTTTTGAATTTTGCTTACCTTTTATTAATGAACAAGCAATGAGTCTCAGTCCTTGTGCATTTGCTGAGGATAGAGACAATAGATTTCTAAGGCTGTGAATTCTTTCTAGTGTTTAGGTTTTACTCTCTCAAGGATAAAAGGCAGAAACAAAGCCATTACTGTAAAGATGATTATTTGTATGAGCTTCAGTGTTACTTTCTTGGAACAGGCTGAAACAGTATGTGTATTTTAAAATGGAAAAGCAGTAACACTTTTCATGGTTTCATTGTCTGAAAAGTGAAATTTAATTAAAGCTTGTTCATAGTCTAATCTGACCCCATATGGTACTAAACACTTGCAAGTGCCCTGCCTCTGCATTTGGAGCTGGAAATGCTTGGTACTTCACTAAATAAACCTGATTTTCACTCCTTGTGAAGTCAGTGGGTTTCAATCAGACTACTGGTGAATGAAGGTAATATACCAGTAAATGAAGAAGCCACATTTTCATAGTAGAAAGGCCATTTGGGAAAAGGGCCACTTCAGTAATGTTTTATATTTCATGATAGTTAGACTTTACAGTATTCCTTTACAAGTATTAAGCTAAGGCTTTTGGAAGTCTGGTAGGTATCTATGCATAAATTTAAACAAACCAATTTTTCAATTTGTCACCTAGCCATTGCTACTGTATGCCCTCTTGTTGACTTTGCAGTAAAATTATTTTCTTGTAGCGTATTTTGTACATTTGCCCAAAGATTTGCCCTTTCTAAGTTCCATCTCTCTCCTCTGTTCTGTGCTACAGCTCCTTCACCACTCAACAAGGAGCACTAAAGAGAAATGATCTGTAAGACAAAAAGCAAAGTGTAACTTGTTTTTGCTGCTGCTGTTACTTCCAGAGCTTTGTCTGATACTGCTGCTGTAGAGTGCTAGCTTCAGAGCCTTACCTAAACCTAGAGATAGTGTGTGTGACAACTCTGAACACATTTTGTAATCACCTAACAGCAGTCCACACAGGCACGTTGAACTTGGTTAACTGCCATTATACCCGTGTCACCTCTCCATGGTCTTGTCTAAAAATACCCCAAAAAACCAAACCTCTGTGGCTGAACCTCTATTGTAGATACAAAAAATAAAATTTGCTGATCTAGAGTATTTTAATAATGGTAGCATTTTCATTGATGTACTGTGTCAGACACTTACCGTGTTATCATTACAGCTTTGGCTGGAATTTCTGCTTAAACTCTCCCTCCCACCAAATAAATCAACTCACTTTCTTGGGTGTCTTCTGATCTCTTTACTGCTCCATAGTCATATCTGTTTTTTGAGGATTGACTGTGGTTTATTCCACTTGGACTCGAATTCCATCCAAACTAACTTCAGTAAAGACACTTTATAATTGTGAAGCAGAACTGGATTTGAAATAACATTCTCACGATCAAAGATTCTAAGAAGCTTTTGTAGTAATTGGAGAATAACAACTATATAAATGTGTTTGCTTCTCATATTTAAATTAAGCATAAAGATAAAATGCATGAGAGGCTTATTAAATGAACATACAGATACTGCATCTGATAAGATCAAAGCAATTGAGTGGGATTTTAATTTAGGCATTTGACTGACTTTGTCTAAAAAAAAATGTTTTTGAAGTAACGCTGGCCTTGTTCCATAATATCTGAGAGGTTCACTCAGTTGTGGATTGCTCCACTGGGCTATTCCCTCCACTGCTGATGTATTATTATTTATATCATATCCTGAGAATACTGTACATGCAAAATGCGCAGGCAGAGTTCCAGGCCTGAAGGCCTTCAATCTATATGGGCAATATAGGATGGGTGGTATAATAAATTGCAGTTCTTTACTTGAACTGTAAGCAATGTCTTTCAGCTCTAAAATTATACCCTTCATCCACTTTGAAGTCAAGAAGCATTCAGTTCTTATCCTGTGGCAACACAACTCAGTCTGATTATAATGGGTAAAGTGAAGCGACTGCTGTCAGTAGGTTTCACCATCTTTAACAAAATAGGCTTCTTTTAAAAAATTAGTATTCCTGCAAGTCACTTGCATGAAAATTGTTTGTATGGTTTTAAAAAAGGAGAGATGGAAATAAGACTTGAGCCAAAATTCTCTGAAAATCTCTCATTTGTATCAAGAAGGCTTTGATTTGAGGGTTGGAGTGGGCATACGGTTGTTTGGTACAGAACTAAGTAGCCTTGGGAAGAAAACTTCCGAAGAAAAACTCTAAGCATCTTGCTTCATCACTTTGACAAAATAAGCCTGTATCTGCTAATTGTGAATGCAGAACAAAAACCCCAAATACTTCAGGCTGCTTCACAGAGGTTTGCACCAACAAGTGGGTCTTAAATAAGACCAGACGTAGCCTGCCCTGAGCTCGAACACAAAGAGCAACTATTTGAACATCTCAGGAAAGGCCAAGGGTGTTACAGAGAGAGAAGGAAAAAAAACATCAAAGATCATCTATGGTCTACAGTTACCAGTTCGGTTCTTCTGTCACAATGAGGGTCTCTTCCATGAGGGGGCTGAAACTTTCTCAGCAGTGGAATGAACTTCCCGAAGACTCAGAAACTTCAACTTTTCTCGCTTCATCTCAAAGATCTATTTCTTTGGAGTTCTCTAATATATACACAAGCCATTTTTTAAAATGCTTTATGAAAGCAAAAACTGTTCAGTTGTCTTTCCTCCTGCTAAGAGGCAGTATGGAATAACAAACACAACGGGGACAAATACCTCTCTATAGTAGCTAGTCCCACCTGAATCAAACTGCTTTGGAAAAATTCCATGAACTGGACTTCCTTGGTCTCCATCCTTCAGACTCTTCCCTATACTTGTTTCTGTGCAAGAGAATAATGTTGGTACATATTTTCATTCTGTCCCCGATTTGGCTTAAAATATGCTATTATATGTAATTGAAGGGAAATCTAATTATTTCTGCTTAAAATAATTATTGCTTAAAATACCATTAAATTAACAAGTCTGCTTTTATTTCCCTTGTTTCAAGCAATTATGTAGTTTGCTTCTACCAGCTTTACGTGTAAATTTAGGCAGTCCTAAAAGTGAGAAATAATATGCTGGCTGCAAAATGAGGCACTGTAAAAGCAGCTTTATATTCCATTACCAATAATTCTGCTTTGCCGTACTTCATCTTTTCTTCTTCTACGCCTCTTCGGAGCGAACATGCCCAAAGTTATCTCATAGACTTTTACGTTGGCTGTCTCAGCTTTAATTTTAAAAGTAATTTTTTCAAGGGCTGGAGTGGTTCCTCACCTTGGATGGCCCGTTACTGTCACTTGGTGGTTTCTGCCCACACAGTAAGAAGGTTCTCGCTTTCCTGAAGAAGCCCACTCCTAATATACCGGGGAGAAATAAAAAAACCCCTGGCATTTATGGTTTTATTCTCTTACAATGTCAGGCTGTGATTGGTAGTTCAGCAGTGGCTTCATAAGCCGAGCCTTCCCCCCAGGAGGGGTGACACCCTGAGGGAAGGGTAGGTGATACCTTTCACAGTCCTCCAATTTTCATCTGTCTGTATAAATCACGATGCTCAGTTATCCATTCACTTCTAGCTGTGATTTTGGAGTACGTGGGGCAAAGGCACATGAATGAAGGAGAGTGAAGCCTGCTATACCAGTGTTCAGAACTGTTGATCTTGCACTTTCTCTGACCACTGCTTTCACTAACAAATTATGATTAAGAGGCGGGAAAGAAGAGTAATCCTGCCAGTGTGAGCTTGAGTTCCCTCTGGAGATTTACTGCTGAGCAGGCAGAGTTGTTTTGGAAGACAGAAAGAGAGTGTGTTTCACTGGTTTTCAACGTGACAATTTGACTTCTTCAGAGAAGCTTTTATTTCTTGCATAAAGGAACATATCCAGCCCAGTGAAACTGTCACTCAAGGTCACTGTGGGTCCAATTTACTATTTACATCAAAGTTAATTTGAAGTAACGTATTTTATCTTTTCTACTCCAGATAGGAAAAACACTGGATGAAAACAAACACAATTATATCTGATTTTGCTAAGTCGGATCTATCACTGCTAGGGGAAAAGATCCAGGTTGCAACTTTAAATGTTCCTTTAAGCGCTCTTTACGCTGGAACACCAAACGCTCAAACACCAAAGGGCAATTTTCTTGAAAAAGCCAGGGTATCTCTCATTGCACAGGACACAATAACTTGCGTGTTAGAGAAAGGAGTTTCAGAAAGGCAGATACTTAACTCTGATATGTAAAGTAGATTAGAATTTGACATTAAAGACCATTTGCCAAAGACAATTCAGTCATTCTGCTAACCACCATGTCCCTTAGTTATGCAAATGACCAAGTAGAGCAGCGATTATCTGCCTATGCCAATGCAGGTCTTTCCACCACTGCTAACTACACATTTTTTTGAAAGCACCTGCTGCCCCTATAGGCACCGGGTCCCCTCAGAGTCATTTTAGCAATTTCTGAGCACGAAAAGAAAGTTTATTTAAATGTAGTCCTGGAACGTGGAATGATTAATCCATCCATTCATGAAAACCATCAAAAAGATACTTTGAAGGTTTTATAAAAAACATTCTGGAAGTCATTCTGTAAGCTGATGGCAAAATACATACCAGTAACAGCTGTTCTAGTAAAAGTACATCAATTTGCCAGTTTTCTTTTCTCACTGTCTCAGATCCTATACGTTGCCATGCTATGGCCAGACTTTCTGCTACTGCAGTGCTTTTCTTGACTGGAAACTGTAGCAGGACATACTCTTGTAAGGATACAGGCTCAAGGAAAAAGTAGTGTTATTTTTAACATTTTCTCTCTAGTAGTCACCATTCATAACTTACAACATATACTGTGAAAAGACTGAGAAAACCATTGATTGATTTAAATCTGCCTTAATTTTTTACCAAAGGCAAAACCTCCACACACTGGTGCTTAATCATACTTTGCATCGTGTACAAACATGCAGTTTTCCATACAAATTCCATAAGGTGTTTAATCTGCTATTGCAAAAATACTTATTTGCATACAATCACACCCTGCTGTGGTTTTAAATGTTTTCTGAGAATACATTTTGAGCCTATTATCTTAACCTCACTGCCTTTCTACCCACATATAGACTAGCAGACATGCAAACCCTTTAATTTTTATTCAGGCCTGACTGCAATTAAGTTGAAGTGCATCTGTTCTTTAAAACTATAGGACTCAGCTTATTCCATAAGTAGTATTGGTGAATACACTGGCATTCAGCTGCTGAGCTGCAGCAGAGTCTGCATCTTACAGATGAAAGTTCTCATTACAGGAGAAAACAGTGATGGGTGGTTTGGGGTATTTTTGTAGTCTGAATTGTTTGTTCATGCCATGCATGCCAGCTGTTGAACAGAAGCAGTCAGTCACAAACAGCTCTATCTTATCTTTCAAAAATCTTAACCCAAATACCAAGAAGCACTGACCCTAGTGAGAAAAATCAAGGTGAAGAAGAACATCTTTTTACTGGCTTTCTTGTTGGAGACAGGTTTGATGTAGATGCAGAGAATATGCACTTCCACAATCACATTGTGCGACATGGCAGCACACGCTATGCTAGGTGTACTCTTCCCCATCATTCAGCATCTGACAAACTAATTATATATCATTTGTTTAAAGAAGACATTGGAAGTAAAAAACAAAAACTGTAAGCATGGACAACAGTACTGTTTCCTGACTCCTGCTATAGCTGCACCCTGACAAATACCTCCTCTTCTTGACGTAATTTTACGAAGTATTTTAATGACTACTGTCAAGCTACTAGACAGGAAGTACCATAGCTGACTCTTACTTTCTTTATGGCAAATCCAAACTGTCTTGTCCCCACTATGTTCTTGCACTGATTTTTAATATATATCAGTTAATGCAGACCAATATATCCCACTTTGTCAATTACTATACCATAAGGAATAATGTATAGTAGGGCACAATCACATGGTAAGAACCTATCTTAAGAAGACAGAACCTCAGGAGGCCATCTAGGACCACCTGCTGATCAAAGCAGGGCCAGTTAGAGCAGATTGCTCAGGACTGTGTCTAGTCAAGCTTTGAGAATCTCCGATGAAGGAGGTTGCACAACCTCTCTGGGCAACTTGTTCCAATATTTGACCACCTTCATGGTAATGAAATAAGTAAGTAAGTAAATAAATAAATAAATCTCTGTATCTAAGCAGAATTTCCCATATTGCAACTTGTGTCCATTCCTTCTCAGTCTATCTGAGAAGAATCTAGCTTGGTCTTCCATGCGAACAACAGTAGTAAGCTCTTCCCTTAGCTGCCTTCTTTTAAGGCTGAGCAATCTCAGTTCTCTCAGTCTTCTACAATACACCATTTTCCAGTCCCCTGACCATCTTGGCATCTCTCTCCTGTACTAGCTGCAAAATGGCCATGCTGCATCAGACTACACAGGTATGCCTAACTCGCTTCTGATATTAATGACCAGGACTGAACAGTCAGGAAGAGAGTATAAAGAACAGGTCAGGTGTAGCACAATCCTTCTTGATATATAATCAGAGTTTTCAGTAAATCACTGGTTAGAGAAAACCTGAACCAAAGGCCACTGTATTCCATTCCATTTATTAGCTGCCAATGCACTTCTTCCCTCTTGAGTTTAATCCCTTTTTGAAAGTAATGATAGTTTTAGCTTCCACACTTTTGGAAGCAGCGAGCTCCATACTTTAGTTCTGCAGCATCTGAAAAAAAGACTACCACTTGGTTGTTTTAAACCTGCTGTCCATTATTTCCCCCATGTGCCCACTTACTGGAAAAAGTGAATGAGAGCTCCCTACCTTCTCTCCACAAGCCACCATTTTATATAATTCAATCATCTTCCCTCAGTCATCCAAGCATTGTCACTTTTGTCTTTTTCAAATTGAAAAGTCCAAGTGTTGGTAGTCATGTTTTAAACAGAAACCATTCTCTATGTTTTATTATTCTTTTCTACCTTTACCTTCTTTCTGACCTGAGAAACCAGAGCTTCATACTGTTCTCTAGATGTGGCCACACCACTGACCTACACAAAGATGTCACAACATTTTCTGCTCCATTCTGTCTTCCTTTTCTAATAATTCTTGGTATTTTTGACTTGGCGCTAGAAATAAAGTTTCCAAAGAATTACCTATACAGACTCTAAGAACTCTTTCTACAGCAATAACAGCACACGTAGCACTTACCACTAGGTGCATATAATTAAGACTGGTTTTGCCTGTATGCATTACCTTCCATTTATTGAGACTGAATTTCAACTTCTAGTTTAACACCCATGCTGCTCAGCAGAATGAGATCCTTTTGCAATTCCTTGCTGTCAGCTTCATACTCCACTACTGTAAAGGATTTTGCATCAGCAGCAAACTGTGCTGCTTCCTCACTCACTCTTTCCAAGACCTTTTCCGAGTATGCTAACTAGTGCAGGTCCCAGCATGAATCCCTGTGGGAGTCCAATCGTAACTCTCCCATAGTGTAAAAAATAACTATTTATTGCTATCCCATTAACCCTTCTCTTTCAGCTAGTTACTAATTCACAAGACAGCCTTCTTTCCTGACCTATGACAGCTAATGTTCTTCAGCAGCACTGGTGAGGGACTGTGCCAAAAGCTCTTTTGAAATCACTACAATAAATGTATCATCCTGGTTTATCAGTTTGTTGTTTGTCACAGAACTTCATAATTATGAAAAAGCTTCTCTATCTACAAAAACTCGTGTTGATTCTTCCATAGTCTAATGCATTTTTCTGTATGCTGAAGCCTCACTCCAGCTCTCTGTCACTGATTTGCTTGTGTGACCTGAGACAAGTCTCCGTGACTACACCAGTAAGAGGACTGAGATGCTCAAAATGAACACTTATAATTCTTAAATCCAAATGACTGCCTCAAAGTCTCATCCAGTTGCTTTCCAGCTATGGAGGTGCTTACATTCCATAAATTCTTATTTCAGTGAAGTTCCAAAATATCTCTGACTGCTTTAGCATATATTTCCCAGCAAGCTAATTCTACTCCTACAGGTCCAGCCCAGACAGTCACAACTAAATTGTTTCAGTGGCTAGGATTAAGGCAGCTGTAATACCCATACGATGGTTATAGCACACCCTGAGTGAAGGACAATATTAATTTATATGTTCACAGATGGAGGATGAAACAAAACCCAGGTCCCCCGCAAGCAGAGTTTTGGGGTTTCTAATCACTGAACTATACGAAAAGGACAGGATGGTTTCTCCTACCCCTTAAATGTTCATGTCCTGTATAAAGGGGCCCCCTTAGGCATCTAACATGAAAGAGTTTACTGAAGTGAACTCCAAGTAGAGCAAGAAGCTTCTTCCAACTCAGTAAGTTCTGACGATGTTGAGAGACAGACTTGCAAGTTCTGCAGCTGTACTTGCCTGCCTGCTCTGCCTCTGCATTGAAACATCTCCCATGTAGCTGTGTTGGCAAAATGGACTATTTGTCAGTGTCCTAGTTATGAACTTGCAGTGTGGACCTAACAACATTCCTGAATTAGCACTGTAATGGCTGAGGAAAAGGCGCGTAGTCCATCTGCCAATTTTCCAAATACCTGCTCATAGGACATAACAGACACAAGTGCAGCATCTTACAAGATTCTTTAGCACTGTGACTTCAGTCACATAAATGTCATTGGCCTTTCACAGTGAAAAGTTAAGCCAACTTCTTGTTCAGAGTGGATCCCACATGATCCCTGTTCCTCCACTTGCTTCCACCACGTATCATATAGAAAACCTGGATGGGGAACTAGCTGTGATTGATTTCACCCAGCAGCAAGGCTGTTAACTGCCACAAATCCGAGCAGTGCAGTACCAAGACCGTCTGTAGACCAAATCCACACTCCCTTGTAAGTAAAATGAAACTATATTTCTTCTCTTGTAAAGGAAACACAGAAATAATTTCACTAATGCTAAGGAAGCAAGAAGTAATACAATGACAAATGCCCTAAGAATACCTAAGTAGTTATTCACTGAATGAATAAATAAATAAGGCAAAAGGCACTTGCTGCATGCAGAAATTTAAAATAACCAGCTGTCTTCTCCTGTGAGAGACATCTATTCTGTGTCCTGAATGACGAAGGGGCAAAATAGAAAAATGGTGTATGATAAGCTACTTAATCCTATGCTACTTTGTGCCCACAAGGGAGTAAAAATTATAGTTGCACAAGTTGCCTAATTTTTAAAAGTCTGACATTGTGACAATGCTCTTTGAACACTGTTTTGTACACAGTACATAGTCAAGTGTGCACAGTTCTGAGGCACTGAAACTCTGAAATACAAAGGGGTGAAGTAAGGACACAGCAGCAATCTTCACTTGGAATTTCCTTGCTTTTGTCAGCTGAAGTCAGATCTTGAATGTTATTGCAACACACTGTAGTTTTTTTGCATTTAATTAGATTTACATCCCACTTGGTTGTTACAGGCTAGTTGGAAACAGACGTGTGTACATTCTACAGTCAACACATCCATGCTCCTCCTGGGAAACAGCCAGCAAGAAGTTACACAAACTGTGTATGGCAGCCTTTGTTAGGGGAATGAAAACAGTTCAATTTGATTAAGCAGAACATTAATTTGTGGGGGGAACTGAATTTGTATATATAATTGGGAGGCCCAAAAGGCAGCTTCACTTGCAATGATGTTTTTCAGGCTTTCAATATTCAAATGGTAAGGGACCAAATATATCATATCTCAAGGAGTAAAACACATAGTACCTCAGACAGCAAGCTCAGCCTAAAATGAGGTCAGAGAAAATACCTAAGTTTAAAATTACGTTTTTGCAGCTCACTGTATTATCTTTAAAAGTCCACCAACCAACTGTCAGAGTGACAAGTATCCCCTCCTTCACGGTACATTACTTGGAGCTCATAGATCCTTTAACCATGTCAGCGGTGTATTTGTAGAAGAACAACACAATTTATACAACTGAGGAAAACCAAATTACAATACAAACACAGCAACCTGAGGAATTCCTGAATGACCAGGTCTGCTCCACCTTTCCCTGGATACCACAGGAATAAGAGCAGAAGGTTTGTCATATTCCAGCTGTCATTTCAGGAAGAGTTTTACTATGTGAATTAAAATGTCCAGCTGCAAGATGCCTTTATTTACTGTTGGATTTGAACTTTTCAGTTTTAACTGAAATGATGGCAACTTAACTAATGATGACAAAACTCAATGAAGTAGTGAACTATTGGTTTAAATTATTGGCTCAATCTTGTACTTTCTTCTGAAAAAACAAAAGACTATTAACTTTACTGGGGAGGTGTTCTTTCTTAAGAAGCGCAGGATCAGGCTGTAAGTGGCTGCTATACAGCCCTTACTATATGCAAGGGGTTTGTTCAATTGTGAAAACAAAAACTTCTTGATTTGATACACAAAGGGTCATTCTACTTAGCATGCCACACATGAGGGGAGGCAGAATGTGACGTGACTGGCATTACTCTGTTCAGCTAGCACACTAAGTCCAATTCTGTCTCTTTGTAAATCTGTTTTCCAGCTCCTGAAATGTTGTTACAGACTGAATGTGGGGGGTTTTTTAAGAAGAAGTTTTTGATAGAGTGTCAAATGGAATTTGGAAAGGGGGGGGGTCAGAATAAAATTACACTCTAGGTAGCCTCTTACAGCAGAGAGTGAGCTTCTGTACCACATTCCACCCAGACACATGCTTTCGCTGCTGAGTCATAAACCCCGAAAGACAGTGTTTATAATAGAGCCCTCACCTATAGCTGGGTTAGGTGGTGCCTATAGCAATATCAAAAGCCTTCTTTATTACAAAACAAAGTGTCTGCAAAATTCTATGATTTGTCATGAGGACGTTGCTATGGTTTTATTTTTAAGAGAAACTGTTTACTCTCCTACGTTTACTTCAAGAGTAGAGTTTATAGTTGAAACATTAAGGATCTGAATCAGTATCCACCTCCAAAAATATCTCCAGGCTTCATGCTGGGGTACACACATCTCACAGTGATCAGAAAAGACTTCCCAGATGAGAAGACAAATTATACATTAAATGGGATATGTTCCAAAGTTCTTGGGAAGAAGAAATATAATTTCTTCACTTCATACCCTTGAGAAGTTTGTTGCCATGAATCTCTGCACAACATATGAAAGGAAACTGCAGAAACACAATGCAGAATTGGGCATTCTTTTCCCCAAGAGTTCCCTCTTTGTCAAGCCTAGGCATTAAGAAAGAATACAAGATAAATAAGGGAGCACTGCCTTAATCACATAAATCTGTTAAAATGTTGTATGTGACTGCACTGCTCTCTTGCTTACAGAATTGAATATTGCCTAAATCAATGTAAGTCACAGGCAAAAGCACTTGAGCTGTAGAGTCCAAATTTCATGATAAAACCCACCAAAAATGTTGCTATCATCTTGTAAGAATCCAGGAACTGGAACAAGAGGGATCTATGAATTGACACTGAAATACATTAAGACAGTGAAACGAGAACTTCTGGAAATACAAGCTACAGTATATTTGACATGGTTCAATTTTATTTCCTCTTCAAAGACTAAGAATCTTTCCAAAATATTTATATGACATTCTAATTTTTAAATAAAAAGGGGGTGTTAACCTGGAAATTTTCATTTGGGGTGAAAGTTTCATTATTAATAAAGGAGTTAATTCTAAATAGTACTAAAATTTAACACCTTTAAAATGAACATTTAATTGGGTGAACCAGTTATGTATCAGAGAATGATGAAATGTTGTCCTGGTTTGAGGTAAAAAAGGACTAATTTTGTTCAGTAACTTTACTTTTTAGCTAGGCCTCTTCTAACTGCTGAAATTAACAGCATGTTGTGCAGAAAACTGTTCACTCTCAGGGTGATAAGACCCATGTTTATAGTTGATGCCAAGGAACGGTATGCAGAGAGGCTCTTGCTTATACTTATTGCTATAACAACCAAGGTCAGCCAACTTTGTTACTTGCCCCGTTGGAAGGTCGGAAACGGAAAAGCGTAGAGAGGTCACACCTGCAGGGAGGAGCGGAGAGGACAAGTGACCCAAAACTGACCAACAGGGTATTCCATCCCATCTGCCTCATGCTCAGTATAAAAGCTGAGGGGTCAAAGGGTCAGCCCTCTTTCTTCAATGGCCGACGTCCGAGGAGGACTCTGTCTCTGCGTCTGCCTTTGATCCCGATCCTGAATCCAGATCCGGAATCCAGTTCCCGTCCGTCACTGAGTCCAGTCTGGGACTTCCCCAGCGCCTGCTGGTGATGTGATTGTCATCCTGGGAGCTTGATATGGTTTTTGTATATATTTCATTATTTTCTTTTTATTACTTTATTATTAATATTTCATTAAAGTAGTTTAGTTCCTTCTAAACTCTTAAGTCTCTCTTTCTCTCTCTCTCTTGCCTCCCTTCAGGAGCAGAGCAAGAGGGAGCGAGCATCTGTCGTTCCACCGGATTGGGCCAATCTGGCCCAAACCACGACAAATCTATGATTACTTTTGTTGCCTCAGAAAAGCCATGCATTTAGCACACCAGTAGCCACTGTATAAGACAATGTGAGAAATGCCCAAGGAAACAAATTGAAACATTTAGCTAATAAAATAATAGTAGTATTTTAGCTATGGGCTAACCACTTCTGGAAAAGCTTTAAAGGTGGCAGCAGCATCTAATTTTTAAAAAGAGAGAATATGAGCTCTAGTTAAACAACAGAGAAGGTCTCTGACTTCAATGTTGATCTAAAGAAAGTTTAGGAAGATCTAAAACAGAACTGAAGATGCCATCAAAGGCCTTAAAGCAATGTAATTTCATTATTTACAGAAGTCTGCAAGCACCTATGCAATCTTCGAAAGACTAGTCATCAACAGCACTCGGACAGAGCTGCAATAATCTCAGTTTGGGATGACAAGAACAATTGTAGATATGACCAACAACCATACGTCATGGATCCAAAACATCTATGAAGTGAGAAAGAAAAAGAACAACATGACCAGTTAGAAATTCTCAGCAGGAATGAGATACAGCAATGTCTTAAGAAGCCAGAAAACCACCTGGAGAAAGATATATGAAGCACAGCAAAATTCCAGTATCTAAATACAGAATTGGTCTGTCCATAAATCTGGGTGAGCTGGGTAAGATAACACTCAGGTAAATGGTGAAGATGACCAGTTTGACAGGTGAACAAAACCAGCACTTCACCTTCGATGAAGACATTGAACTTGACTGTCAAAGAGACACTATGTTATCCAAATTTAATACAAATCCTGACATTAGTTTAAGTACAGCTATTCATATGAGCTGGTAAAGGCATGATGAGAGCTAGAGGGAGTAGAAAAAGAAATAAATGACCCAGCACAAGAGACCTGTGGAGACATTGTTCCTTACTCATCCAGACGTGCTGGGAAGGCTATGGAAATTGCAATGTACAAGTACTCAGTTGGATGTGGATTCACAGATTGAGATTAACAACTGAAACCAAACAGACTTTAAGGCAAGTTTGCATAACAGAGAACCTGAAGGTCACAAGGAATCCTGCAGATGTTTGTCTTAAGAGCAGCTCATTGCTTTGTAGCCCATTGATATATTACATTTAAGGGATATGAACATATACAGTGTGTTAGATGAGAGTTTGCTACGTGACTTCACATATTACATGACTCAGCTATAGGAAAATCCCATTCCCTCTGCTTTATCCATCCAGCTCTCTGAGGGCTGACTCACATGCACAGAAGCCAACAGCTGCAATGGTACAAACGTTAAACCACAGCTGTGTTCCCTTTTCTTCTAGATACTATCACCTTTCTAGGATGTACATCTGAAGAAAATCTCTGTACAGACTTCAGCTTCTCCAGCTCTCATACAACCTATAGACTAAACTGTTAACGGGGTAGTGGAGTACTGTTATCCATTTGCTTCTGCCACTTCTGCTACGAAGCAGTAACTGTCAAGGGAAGGGAAGAAAGGTGAGCAACTACCAGAGCAAGATTCTTCATTCTCCCTGCCAAAGACTTTAGATAAACTGAAACAGTCAAAACATGAGTTGCACAACCCCTGAGAAAGTAAGATAGATAGACAGATCAGTTCTGTGAAGTAACTCTGTGTTCGGCATTGTTTGCTGGAGAGGTCAGAAGTTAGAGCAAGGCCAAAGAAGCTAGACAACAAGAGGGAAACATATGTAGCATGATTGCAGACAAAGCTGAGTTTTGTGCAGGCTGCTGGCCGCTCTAACTCTGAGCAATGTGTCTGATTTGTGTGTGTGTTGGGACAGCAATTACACATTCAAGTTTAGTTGTAGATCACAAGGTCTTCTGGCCCAAGACCTGTCACACGTATTGGTCTGTAAACAGGCAGCAATCAAGATGATGCATGGGCAGCAACAGTAAGAACAAATGTGTTGTGTTTTTTTGCACTGGCTAACAGGAGTGTTGTGTCCACAAACCTGCACAACATGCAGGTGTGGCACCTTCTCTCATTCTTCTTCTCGTTTCCCACATTTCTTTTTTGCTTTTTTTTTTGTTTTTAATATATACACTGTCTACCTTTGCTATCACTTGCACGTAGTGTACTTCATGAAAACAGAGCAACTTCAGTGGCCGTAGATATGTTACCACAGCAGTGTGTAAAACACTGCTGTGATACCGTGTACAACACAACTAACAGAGGCTGCCTCGCAAGAAATTTAAAACAAACCACACCAAACCGACTGAGCCAATCCTTTCCAAAGCTGTGCGTGCAATTACAGATTTAATTCTTTATTTATTTCTTTATTTACCTGGGAAACCAGTAAGACCCGCTCCGTGGCCGCCTCCCTCATAGCTGGCCCCTGCATCGCTCTGAGGCGCGCTCTCCACTGCCTGCCGCTGCCTGCGAGAAGCCCTGAGGCTGCCCCGCCGGGAGAGTGACGGGCCAGGGCCAGGGCCAGGGCCCGGTGACGGGCCAGGGCCGGGTGATAGGGCCGCCGCCGCTCCCTTCACCGTTCAACGGCCCCCACGCAACCCCCCGCTGCCGCTGC
>VYXH01002690.1:518632-579894 GCA_013397275.1 Burhinus bistriatus
TGTGAGTTTAAAAACAAAAGAGGAGCCGTTAAAGTTGTCCTGGCGGTGGGTTTGGTGGAGGCGGGTCTGGCGCGGGGTGTGGGTCCCGGCTGCCTCACCGCCCGCCTGTTCGCTGCTTGGTGTGTCTGATAGCTCAGTCTCGTCTTGTGTGACCTGTCAAGCGCTTGCACCTTCCTCTAGGTCAGCTGCTTCTGTCACACGCCTCTCAAGACAAGTGCATTTTCTGTTCCACATCGCCGAGCAAGTCCAGGGGCTTTCGAGGTGCGAGCCCTGAGACTAATGGAGAGGTCTGTCGGGTCAATGGGTTAGGGTCAGCAGACAGAGCCTCCCAAGGGGAAGGGGGTCCTCCGGGCTTTTCAAAGTGGTGCTGTGTGTATGAATGAAAATGATACCTAGCTTACTTGCTTGTCATTTTAAACTCCTCTTCCTCTGACATATCCTGAGATGCGAATGTAGCATAGATCTGAAGAGTCGCAAAGGTCAAAAGGTGTCTCGGTAGTCCTTTGGCTCGGTTTTCCATCTAAACGTGATTTTCTGGAAAATGAAAGCCTGTTTTCTCATCTTCCTGGTCGCTGCATCTTGTTTAATATTAATACATAAGAAGTGATAATCATGTTTAGAAATTACTGGGAATATTGTTGGACTATGAGTTGAAAATAATACTGTTGTTGCAGTGAAGACGTATTGTAGATATCAGGGTTGATTTTAGCAAGTGTTGAAAAAGTTGCTAACTGTGGCTTGATTTTAATATTTTTAACATGCTTTTGTGTCTTTTTTGAACAGTCTCTGAATTTTTGAGCTTTTTTTACTTGAAGTGCTAGTGACAGTGATGTTTAGTGTAATGAGAAAAAAGTTTTCTGAATAAGTATTTCTTATCTTTATTTAATGGTGTTATTGTTAGCAGCAGTTCTATATTATGAATCTGTCATTAAATCTACTCTGCTAGCTCTACAACATATTTGTATTTAGGGGAATAAAAACCTAATTTTTTTAAGATTTATTGCTGTGTTAAAATTGATTTGGTAGTAAGACACATGGGTTCAGATCCAGTAAGCATCCTGTTTTCTTGTTAAAGTCAGCAGAACTGCCAGGGAAGTTTGTTGTCTGTTTTCCTGAGTTAGCAAGTGCATTTGAAAAGCACACCTGTTTGTGCCTGCTTAAAAAGAAACCTGTATCAGTATAAATCAGCAGTTCAAGTCCAAAACCTGTTAACTCCATTCCAAATGGAAAGTGATTAAGAACGTTACTCCTTGACTGCGATTTCCTGAGTTTATTTGCCTCTGTGTCAAGAATGCTTTGAAAATGCTTGTTGAAATAACACGCCAGCAGTTGTATGTATATCTGGTCAACTGGCTTTCCAGGGTTTTGCTCACTTTCCAGTTCAGTGTCTTGCCTTAAAATGGTGGTGGTGAGTTGTAGTCAAAATAAACTGTTCTCATTTCTGTATAATTCTTACAGGCAGAGTAGTTTGGAACACTTTTTCATCATATAAGAAATTTCTGTTAAAGAAAGAAAGGTTGTCTTGAATTGTTGCAATGGGCAGGTGGTTGTGGAAGAATCTATGTTTGTAAGAAAGGTATCTTTGGGAAGACTGGTTTTTGGATACATGAATCTGATTCTGCACTTCAGTGACACAGTTCTTGAACTGTAATGTTGATTATGTTTTGTCTTTTGAATTGATATGATTATGTTTCTTTTCTTTGTTAACTGGATGAACATAAACAAATATATTTATTTGCCATGGAAATAATTCCCTACTAAATCTAACGATCCAGTAATAAATTCTGTTGTTTGGAAGTTAGCAAGATTATTGCTAGCAGTCCATCTGTACTCCTACTTATGATGCTTTTACTGTTCAAAAATTAGCTTGAATGTAGCTATATCCATGTTTATTAGGGGTCTGATTCTGAACTTGTTGAAATGAATCTTGTTTACTTCTGTGACCATTGGGTGTTGTAGTTTGAGGAAAACAAGTTTTTGAATAATGGATGAAATTCACTCCTGAGCAGAGAGGTTTGCAAGACCACTTTAATCACCTGAACCATCGCTTAAATTCTTTGTAAATACTAAACTACAGTTAATACTTAACATGACTGCATTGGTTTTATTATGTGTATGTTCTTCCTATGTAAATATCTGAGGTGATTTAATCAATGATATTTGAAAGACTATCTGGTGAAAGTATCACTAAGGTAGAGTAACTAATGTTCTGTCTTCATTTTATTAAACACAAAGAGTGAAATTGGTTAATGTAGTGAACTGGTCTCACTTCTTGCTGCTTGTGTCCAAGTAGACTACGGCTGCTTAGGATTCTGAAAAAAACTGGGATAAGGCTTAATCTTAGAAACAAATTATTTAAAATAATCATGTTCAGCTGCTCTGGCAAGTTTAAATTTAAAATGTGGCTATGTATGAGTGTGTTTCTACAACATCACGAGCTGATCAAAATTGGATCTTCCGCCTTCCCAGCCTCTTTCTTTCTCCTTCTTTCTTGTGCTGGTAAGGATTGCACCGGCAGCTGGTTCAGGAAGCTGAACTGGCTGAAAACTAGCAACTTTTTTTTTTTTTTTTAGAGTTAGTTTTTCAACGACTCATTGCCCTGAACCGATTCACCCTGCAGTTGCATACCTGTCAGTGGGTGTGTGAGCAAAGAAGCGGGATCCAAGAGAGGGAAGGGAAGAGTGGCACTGCATAGGCCTGAACGGGTGAGACTGATGTTATGGGACTCCAGCCTGCAACCCACTGCTTTGCATAGGCGTACAGCTGGCATGGGCCAGCTCCACCATTGAAAAACATGGTCCTGTTTGTTTCCACCCCACTCTGCTGCTTCCTCCCTTGTGCAGGCAAATACTTGTATGGTTATGTGGTGAACTGGGTTGAGGTTTGAACTGACGTGGGGGAGGGGCGGGGAGGGTTAGGTTTAAGCTGGATCAGTTTGCTGCACAAACATTTGTGCTGGCGCAAAGATGGGGGTGGAAGCAAGCAGTAAGGGGAGCAGGGTGTGTCTGTTTCTTTTGGTGACAGTGACACATTATACCAGTTTAAGTATGTTTGATACTGGCCTAATTCAGTGAGGTTAAGCTTGTACGGCATTGAGGGTTTGAAGACATTGTTCAGTTACGGTTCATGGGCATATTTTACATCTAAGACCCCTTAATTCATGGAAGTATGCCTCTGATTTCATTGTGTACTTTGAAGGGATTTTAAGGGAAGAATCTGGCCTCTTGTATAGTAACTAATTTTTTTTAGTATTTTTATTGGGTACCTATTGTTTCATTTAGCAGTACTTAATGGGAAAAATATGCTCCTGTTTATAACCGCTCTTCATCCATCAAACTCCTGAAACAATGAATTTGTTCAGCAGATATATTGAGTTTTTAAATTTAAAAGACTAAAATCAGGAAGATAGTGATCAGAGTATCCACTAAGAAAACTGCAAGGTATTTTGCAGTAATAAGTAGATTAAAAAAAACAAATGACTAAACCTATGAAAACTATGAGGCTGACCTAAGACATATATTATAACTTCAGACAGTTTCCTAGGAGGCAGTGTGTGACTTTTCATCTTAAGTAACTATTTAATGGTTAGTGGTTTTCAAAATCTGTCTTAAGGCTTTCAGGCTATCGCAGAAGTTGTACTTAATGTTTCAGGATATGGATAGGCATTGATTTCCCCCCCACAAATCTGTGAAAATTGTAGGTACTGTGTCCCCCAGCCATTTTTCTCTACTGCTGTGCCATAGATTATTACCATGCTTAATAATCATTTCCACCAAAGAACCTGTATGCAGTGTTATGTGCTTTAGGCATAATCAGCAGTTAAATGGACTCAATCTCCCTTCACTGGTCAGTTACCTTGATTAATTTTTCCTGAAGTGAATTAGTGTGCTCTTACATGATTCACTGTGTTGCAAGTCTGTATGGGTGGTAACCTCTCTTTGCTGGGTGGTGATGAGTAACTCTGGGCAGTAGCTGCTGCTGGAAGAGATGACCTGTCTGCAGCTTTTCAGTGAGGTTTTCTGAAACAAATGGAACGGGTTTTATTTTTGTCTGCTACTGAATAACATCATTTTTTATCAAAGCTATTGGAGGAGCTGTTGGATGAAAACTGCTGTCCAGAGATGTAAGTTGTGTAAGATTAGCTGTACGTAAATTGTAGAACAGCGGTCCTAATATAACAGACTTTGAATTTTCCACTCTTAAGCATCATCTTTTCTTGTTGGCTCTTCTGTGTAATCAGTGTTAGATGTGAACATTCTTTTTGAACTTGAACTGGTGATAAACTGATGTGTGGTGTTTTCTCATGTAAGTATGTATGCATACAAATGTGTGTGTATGTTATATATTCTCCAAGTATAGCGTACTGTTGAAAGTTTCCTCTTCACTGCTTCTGGCAGGGTGGCAACAATCATGACAACCAATTTAGCTCACTCTTTATTGAGGCCTATCTTCCTGGAGCCATGTGATTCTCCAGCATTTCAGTCTTTCCCTCAAGCTTGAAATGACAACAGAAATAATTATCCTTTGGCTTCAATAAAAAGAACTAATAACTTATTTCTGAAGTTTATACAATAAAATATCATGATTATTGCATGTTTGGGACTGAGTACATGCATTCTTTTCTAATTAGTGGAAATGGCATTGTGATTACTGACTGTTTCCTCCTCTTGTCTTAAGAGCACTTTAATTTCATGTCTTATTTGTTCTTCTAAAATGCTTTCACATCCATATGTGGGGTAATGAGATGAGAAGCTTCTTGTTACGGGAGCTGTACTGAATCTGTCGCTGACTTCTCAGGTGGTCCAGGATAATTCCTAAACTTTTTGCCTGAATCTCAATTGACAAAGTAATACTACTATCTGTGTTAGGCAATGTGTTCCTCTGAATTACTGTGAGTGTAAAGTCATGTTACATATTGTGGCTATCATAGCTGCCCGTGCTGGACGTCCACCTTTGTTTACTTCAGCTTCCAGAATCAACCACAGTTACTAGACATGCCACTTCTTCTCACAGAACTTTGTTTGTTGTTTAAAGGTTCAGTTTCAGTATTGGCTGTTGGTAGAAACACCTCTGTGTTGGTATGTTTTTGAACCGGGATTTTTAAAAAAACCCCCAGATGTAGGGTTTAGCTTATCCTTTTTCTTTTCCCTTATTTGTGATAAATGTGTATCTTATGGGAAGGGTACTCCAGTATTTCTTGCTATTCAGCTTTTTCTTGTACATGTCTGTTACTTTTCTGTTGAGGAAAATGTGATTCAGAAATACTGAATGAATTGTCTATGCTTGTAATAAAAGCTGAGAACCGTAGGGCAATTGGCATATCTGAGATAGCGATCCTTTTCCTGGACTGTATTCCAAACTCAGGAGAGACTGGGGCACCATGTTTTTAGTCTGAAGAACTGATTTCTTTCCTTTGGCTTTACTTCATAGTGATTTTTGTCGTGGCAGGGTTGAGATGCTACTGCTGTCGTTCATACAGTGGTGGTGGTTACTGTAAACCACTGATCCGTTACTGTGTGCTGACTCAATGATGAAAAGTTGCTTTAATTTCCTGCCTTTTCAAGGGTAAAATAGACTCTCTATCCTATATGCCGGTACCTGGATTCCTGTGTTTCTGATGGAAGATACAGAACTCTGATCTATCTCTCGCTGGAGTTGCAATTTAAACTGGTGTGTTGATATTTCCACTGTTTTCCTGTGGCTGCTGCGAAAGAAGTTAAACTGTGTAGTGGTTCTTATCTGCTGGGATTGCTCACCTTGACACAAATGAAGCATTTGTCTTTCAAGCAAATTTTCGTAAACGCTTTGCACAGGGATATTATCTTCTTGTGCGTTAGTATGACACCTGGCACAATATGCAGATGGGGACGTTTCATTCTTACAATAATTTAGTCAGTAAAAGTGATTGCAGTAATACTGCTTGTTTAGAATCATAGAACCAGAATATCGTGAGTTGCAACGGACCCATTATGTGAACATTGGAAAGATATTCTTCAGCACAATATTAGATGTATTTCTGAGATGGAATGTCTTTATTTCATGGCTTGCAAGATGATTGCCAGGGTAGAGAGTTGACTGGTTTTGCCGTGCCGTAGGACAGTGTGACATCTTTTCCCCAAATGGAGATGCTGAAGCAGTAGCTTTAAAGGGGAAACTCCCACTGGTTTTTTTTTCCCTTGCAGAAACGCAAACTTTTATATATAAACTTAAAGTGAAAAATTAACATTCTAGTGCTGTGTTTGATCTTGGTAGCAATGTATCTTCTGCTGAGCTTTTCTGAAATGACAGCAGTAGCTTTTTGCTTAGCTGCACAGCAGAGCAAAACAGAGCTGACTGTGCAGCAGTTATCCTTCAGACATGTCTAAATTTTTCAGTCTATTTATGAGTATCAACAAACACTTTGTGCATACTTTTGCCATGCGTTGAATGCTTCTATTTTCCTTTAATTTAGCTTAAAACTAGTAATGGAATTCCTGAGGTTTTGAAAGGAATAGCTCTTGGCAAGCCTAGATTTTTGAAACCAAAGGCAAATTAAGATACCAAGCAAACACAGGGAGGGCTACTTCTTCAGGGAAGTATGTTAAGATTCTTCCGACATCTTAGAGTTTGTTGTATTTATGTTTTAAAAAATATATCTCTGTTTGAATTACTTCTTTAAAGCACAATTGTTATTTTTCTTTTAAAAAAATCTCACTGGAATACAAGGGGACTTTTTTTTTTTTCCACCTTGATGTCACTCAACAAGTTTAGCCTTTTCAGCCAACTGTTAGAAGTAGAGGGTGTAATACCCCTTTCTTTGTAGCTGTCTGTATTTTTCAGTAACTCGCTGATTGAAGCATGTAATTAGATTACAGATTTTATTTTAAATAAAATACGCTCTTGCTTCTAAATCACCACAATAATTGTAATTAAAAGTAGTTGTTATTATGCATCTGTCAGGTGATATAATAATACAATCAAAAACTTACTTACATTTTCAAAGTGTAGTTGTGCTTTTTATAAAGCATATAGCTAAACTGCTTCAACTTTGTGGTAATAAGAGGAGATAACGATGTAGGGAAACTTACCTGACTGTCACAGCCTTGTCTGTCTTTGGCATCTGCAGGACAGCTTGCTGCAGGCATCTCCTCCCCTCTTTCATGCCCTCTTCCCACTAATCCCATGGTGTACAGCACTGGTAGAAATCTTGCATGCTGTCGCCTTTATTTAGGTTACTGCATTTCTTTGTAGAGTTCTGTGGCTCTATGCGCCTTTATTCAGTCCTGTGTTTCCTTGCAATGTTTCTTATTATCATAAACACTTTGAACGTCTCAGAGCTCATTATCATCTCTCTCAAACTTAACTCACTTGCTCGCCATTTGCGATGCTGCTGACAGCGGTATAATCCTCTCTCGCCCAGGGCAGTTGTTTGGGAGTAGCCCTCTCTTTTGACTCTTCTCTTTGAATCCACAGTCATGCTTTATTCGTATCCTCCTTCTTCCTTGTCCAAACAACATTTTCAACACCATGTTTTCTTTTTCTGTCTTTACAAATGAAGTTTAGGCCTGTATCTGTCATATGGAGTACTTCAAGTACCTCCTCCCTCTTCTCCTGATATTCCTATCTCTGCAATCAGTTTAAAATACAGTTGGTACAATTTTTCAGTAGTCCGATTGCTAGTTTTCCTCATCAAGCTAAAGCTCATTGTCTTTGAATTCGAAGACCTGCATCTTGTATTTCTGCATCATAGTCCTCTTTTTCCCTGCTATTCTTGGTGCTCAAATACATTCTCCGCTCCCCCTTGTCTTTACTTATGCTTCATGTCATATTCTTCACTTTGATTTAGGAAACTTTTGAGTATAATTGTATGTTATATATGTTAATGCTACTACAAGAGAAAATGGTTACATCTCTGACTTTTCTTCGTAAGTGTTGGAGTATCCTGTTGTCTCTGTTTATACAGATGAATTATGTTTTTATCTACCAAAGCTGACAGGGATGCATGTTACCTTTGGATCTTTTCTTATAGAGGCTTGTGAAATGTATGTTTCTGTATATCTTCCAAGTCTGGTTCGTTTGTCTGATGACTATACTTTTTACGTTGGAGTAAGCGAAGGGTGCTGGTGGCATGCTTTCAACTCTATTGTGTGAGTGCAATGTCAGATTTTGTGGACTTTTATTATCGTATGTGATTTCAGTTAGTAAATATTTTTTTCTACATTTGGCAGGTTTCTTTGGTGAGGCAAATCAGATGTAATCTGCAGCTTTTATTTAAATGATTTACAAATTGCATTAAACTGGCAATAAAAGTAGTATTAAGTGCCATGTCGTATACTTGACTTATTGCAGAACTAAAGCTAATATTAACAGAGGTAAGAATTTTTTTTTTTTTTAATAAGGAAAGCAAAGTGACTCTTAAATATTTTTTTTCATGTCTCGTGAAACTTTGGGTCACAGTGTTTTTGTGGCTTGTGTTTTGGTGTGTGGTGGGGGTTTTTTTGTTTGGGTTTTTTTTTTGAGAAAGTTAAACTTTTGGAGCTCCTCATTATTTGAATGTTTTTGGCTGGTAATACAATGAAAAAGTAAAACAATTATAATAGCTAAAATAACAATTTTTGACATATAGCTTGCTATACCTGTCTTAGAAATATTTTAGGATACTAGAGTTAAATTTTTGTGAATCTTTTCAGGGTCATGGCAACTGCCTTGTGTTTCATTCTGTTAAAATCTACTGAGTAGACTTTAATGCCTTGAAATCGAGAGTGCAGTGTATGTGCTACTCATCAATTTGTATTGCCATAAATGTAAAAGGACTAGGACAGTGTAAAAGGACGAATGCTAGAGTAAGCTGGATGTTTTATATAGGTCTATGCAGTGTTTGTGCAGCTAGACTGGAGTTATTCTTAAATAATTGACCCCTAATTTAAGGTTCCTAAAAGCATTTAGTTGGCAAATGTTTGGATGCTCTGTGTGAGTGTGAATGCCTGCTTTCTTATCTTTCTGATAGCTGTCTCTTTCTTCATTTACTGTGTAAGTTTTAGGAGATAGTATTCAGTTCCTGAGAGAGCTTCCCCTTCACTTGCAATTTGCTGAGAAGGATACCATTATGTTAATCTTTTTTATTAAAAGGCATTTTGTTAAGACATTTTAGGTCTTAAAAAGTTATGAACAAGCTAATATTAAACACAATATTATCCAATAAACTGTTCTCTAAACTTGAAACTGTGTGGTATTTATTTAGTATTATTATAACAACATTGTTGTGCCTATATTTAGAGAAATTCTGAGTAATACATGCCAGTCGGTCAGTCCTGCAATTCCAGAGAGTGCTCCATTCCTAAAAATTGCTGGACTAGAAGAGAATGTATACAGGAAGGGAAAAAGGGAATGTGCTGCATAGGCATCAGACAAACTATTTTCTTTTTTTCTTTTTTCTTCCCTCTTCCTCCCTTTTTTGGTAGACAGGTAGATGAGTAAACCTTTCTCATCCAGCGCTAACATCCTCCCTCCCCAGGTTCCAGAACTTCTGATAACAGAGGTGAGGGGGAGAGCATTTCCAGCTTGTCCTCTGACTCTTTAGTTCTAGAGCAATGAGTGTTTTGTCTCAGAGGTACAACATATACCAGAAACTTAGATAAGCATGTAGTTTCTGTAAGACTCTTTGGGTTTAAGTGTATATTTTGACTGTTATTTTAAGATACTTATGGCCACTTAGGATCTTGAAATATTTCTACTAGTAAAGGGCAACAAAGTGCCCTTCAAAATCTAAAGTTTTCTGTTCCTACAGTGAATATGGATCATCTGACCTTCACAAATATCTTTTCTTTTACTATGACTTTAGTCTGTAAGTGTCAGTACATTTGCTTAATAAATATTTATTTTTTCCGGCTTCAGGGTTCGTCGTTCTGTTAAGTCCCTATAAACTGGTCCTGTAGAGCACAACTTCATGTTTGTCAGCTGTAATATAGAATTCTATTTGCTAAATGGATGTAGCTTACTAATATTAAATGTTACGTTTTTTAAATAGTTGCATATCAAAGTAAAAAGTAGTTTAACATTGTCAGTAGTGTGAAATTAAAAAAAACAAACTACCTTTCTGAAGGTTTCATTGTGCCAATACCATATCAGTTTAGCATTTTCTGTGAATTCTTCACTGCTGATGTTAAAATAGATCAATAACAGTTATTTATACAAAAACTTGTCCTATTTTCCGCCTCCAAGGACATAAGTACCTCCAATTTACCCTAGGGCTCAGCCTAAAGCAAGCTGTGAAAGTTTGTGTCCAGGTTTAAGTATTTGTGAAGTGTTAAGGTTCACAGGTACAACCTTTAAAAAAGAAAAGAAAAAAAAAGGATAATTGGCAAGCAGTTAAATTAAGTTTTACATTCACGTCTCAGTACTGATAGCTTCTTATACTCTTATCTATTGATAAGTAAGTTGGAGCACAATTTTGAGTGGCTCTTTATTCATCTAGATCCTGATTCATGTAAGAATTTGCTTAGTGTTTTGACTTCTCATTGAACTATAGGTGACAAAACTAAGCGAGATATGTTGGAAGAATAAGGTTTAACTTAAGCATATGCTGGTCAGTTTGGAATTTACTGTTATAAGCTCTCCTTAGGAAGGATGATTTCTTTGTAGTTTGGAGTAGGAAGATGTCTGAAGAGGAGGAAATGTGTTCAGCTGAGGCTTTGAGGACAGACTGAAGTACTTAATGATAAGTAGTGTACTCTAGGGAAAGCTCTTAATAAAATGATTAAATGTTGACTACCATGAGATACTTTATGCTGCTAAATAGAGTGATATTAACCAGTTGTTATGTGGTATGTCAGACTGCTCTTGCATGGATTATAAGATCACTGGTTGCAGTGATACTATTAGGTTGATTGGCTCTAGTTCTGACTTATAAAGTGAGCAGTGCATTAAGGATGGTGCATTTGATTCTTATGAAGTGTTCTATCATAAGCATAAGTTTTCATACTGTACATGAAATACATAGTTTTAGGCTTTTGCACCAAAAAAGTTAAGTATTTGTTTCGACATGCAATGCATTTGGTAGCTAATTATTTTGAAATTGTCTGATACAGTTTTTATGAACTGCTGTAGTGCTTCATTACATATATAGAATTTTTTCAAGAAAATGAAGTTATTTGAAGTAAGACCTGTTTTCGAATCCTGCTGTCAGATGTCAAAATGTCTAGAATAGGCAGATTGTATTTCTTTGTTGCCTTCCAGTGCCCCACATAAAAGTGTGTGACCTAGATGTATGTGAGTTTTGGTTTTTCTTTTAAGGGAGTTATGCAAGTTAACATAGCTTTTATTGTTGATTAATAGCTAAAATTATTACTGGGGAGTAGGATGGGGAAGGAACGGCTAGTGTTCATTCTTTTATAGAAAGAAAATCTTCAGCTCTATTCCATCACTTTTGTGCTTTCAGCTTTATGTTCTGCTCCGTCATTAGTCTGCAGAAATGCTAGCATTCAGATTGTCAAAAATTGGACGTAACCCAGGAGCTGAAAAGAATGTAAACTCTTGTGTAATGGAACATATAAAACCTCCTTGTCAGCTAAGGAGGAATAAGTAAAATACTGTATTAATGATATTTTTAAGTAGTTAGATTTTAGGTTTGTTCTGTATGAAATGTTATTTCTCAAGTGTGCTATACCAAGGAAATGTAGCTTCAGAAAGCCTTCTATATTCTTGACTTCAGAACAAACAAGGAAATATCACAGAAGAATGCTTGAGATGATGGAATAATAAAGCCTAGCAGTGTATGGTGAACAGTAGAAGTATTTTACGTACTACTTCGAACAGTAAATATTGTGGGCTGACTGTTAGTGATTTGAGAGAGATCTTGGTTTGCATTCATTGTAAAGGCTTTCTATGAGTTAATTCCAATACCAAACACGACTTCAGTGAAGTCACATCATTGATTACCTTTCATTATGAATGGACTATTTTGAGGTGGGTTGTTATAGGAAATTTTGTAACTACATAGGGGCAAGTAAGAAGAAAATAAAACTAGAAAGAATAAGGGGGTGTTGTTTTTGAAATGCAAGTCTAGGTTATGAATAAAATGTAACTAAAACTGTCACCAAAATATTTGATGTTAAATTTTGTATGATAAAAGCTTCTTTTTGAATTACTCATAAGCTAACCTTAGTAACAACCTTTATTTAAACTTTCTTTGGGTTTCAAGCCTGTATTTGTGAATATATTACTTTTGTGCTACTAGTGAGAGTAAAACCATTGTTGAATGGAAATTCTGTAAAAATCTCAGAAACCTAGGAGCTGAATTGCTTTTGCTCTGTGCTAAAGTCCCATCATGCTTTCTTTCCAAACTGAGATATGGGGAAGAAGAAGATTCCACTTTTTTTTTTTTTATGAAATAGTGTGTAATTTGGGACTAGGGACTTCTGCTTTTTTTATAAAAGTTTTTTTATAGAATTGTGTTATTACAGAGACTTGAATTTTTTGTGTTGGTGCAGATACCCAGTGAGTAGATCATTCCCACTTTCTCTAAATATATTTTTAAGTCATTTGGACCAGTTTAGCCCAGCTGCTTTACAGTTGGATGAAGTGTTAACAGTTAAATTGGGTGTCAGTAAGTTTTGGTTTTTTATTTTAAGTCAAAAATAGTGACAGCATAGCTTGGGGCAGGCAGTGCACTTTTTTCTACAGTTTGCTTTGCACAATTATCTTGTACATGCGTGATTAAATTATTTGTAAATCGGTTTACAATATGCCTTACAGTATTTTTGTTTGTTTGTTTGCTTTAAGAGGCCGTGATGTGAACTGCAGCAATTTAGCAGCTGATTCGTGAGCGGTTCAGTGTTTGCCTCCTGAACGAGGTAGGGATTTTGTTGGGGGGCTGGCACCTTGTAAAGATAGTGAATTTATCCACTGGCTCCTTGGTGCTGGTGGTTGCTACTTCCCAGAACTTAATTTTATTTCCAAGAGAACTGTAAATGCTTCCTTATGAAGTGTGTGCATTCATAGGCACACGTTAGGCCTGTGCCTAATGTAGTGAATTGTACCAATGGGTTATGTGGGGCTCTGCAATTTTTCATACAGATTTTATGCATTATTTATACATCTATTCTAGTACTTTTTTAAACTAGGCTACTAGATGTGCTTCGTCTAAAGTTATATTTCACTATTGATGGCATAAGTCTATAGTCTTGGCAGAGATTTTAAACACTTGCAAAAGTAATTAAACTTCTCAAAAGTGTCCACTGTAGGTGGTTCTCTACGGAGACTCTCAAATGAGTCATGGACAGTACCACACAAGTAGTAAACTGAATTCTGAGGATCTTATGATTACTTCTTGTTCCGTAGGCTATCTGATAGCCAGCAGGGAAGCCTAGATGTGCTAGAGATTGAAGAACTCAGCTATCACTTTGGTACATAGTGAGTTAGAAAAATGGCTAAAATAAACATACCTATACAAGTTTGTTCTATCCAGTTTGGCCCTAGTTCAGTGACGATGATAGACAAAATATATCACCTCAGTAGCCAAGAAGTAATGCATTTTAGATTGAATAATGTGAAAATTACACCACTGGGGCTAACTGATCCATGTTGCTGCTGTGTAGTGCTGTTAGAATGGGAAAAGTTAATGTGCTTATGGTCCTGTTTGAGGTAGGCTAGTGCAGTAGGACTGCCTGCAAAAGTCACTGTCTTCTGCTGCAATAGAAGAATTTATATCAGCCTGCAGCACTAGGCAGGTTTCAGAATTTGACAGCAGCCCTCCTTGCAGCATGTCACAGGCTTTCGGTTGCTGGCACAGCAGAAGCAAGGGATGAATATCATCTGGCTGTCGTTCCAATATGTATCATTTAAAAGTTTTCCAACTGTTTACATTCCCTTCTGCACTACAGTTTGCTGCCTTCCCACTTTTGATGTTATAGACATATATAGGGTGACTGAAATAATGTAAATTAAAAGTCCTCTCTCCTTCCTGAGGAAAGTAATGTCAGTACACATGCTTTGCATAGTGTTCTTGCTTCTCTAGTTGTTTTCCAGAACACTATTTAAGCAGTATTGACTTCTAAATGAAAACCAACAATAATGTAATGTAGAGAAATTGATCTGTATATTCAGATAGTCAACATAAATGGGTTGGAATTTATGAAGGAGCTTAGGGATGTTAGGTTAGTAATCTTTGAAATATTCAGGGTTAAATAATTTACTTGGAAGTTGTACAACAGTATCAAAGCACATAGCGTGTTTAGAATAAGCAAATTATTAGTGTTTTGTAATGATCACTTATTATAGAGAATACATCCAATTCAGATGTAGAACTGGACCTGTGGAAACCTGGGTTGTTTCATGTAGGTAAGCAGCCTAAAGGTTGGCTGGGTTAAACAGAACTTGTAGGAGCTGGGCAAGGTAAAATAAGGTGGTGGATGACCATAGGGCATTGAATGGGAACTGTTAAAGAAAGGGAACTAGGAATCAGTTAAGAAGCAGCTTGATTTTTGGAATATTTTGAATTTGGGGTGCTTGACTCAATTTATCCTAATACCACCTATTACAGATAGAATTTGAATTACAGTGTTTCACTGTCTTAGCCGTAGCTAATTATCACATTTCTTAGTTCTAAATGACTTTCAAAATATCTGCAATATTGCTAGGCACTGCTTCTGTGCTTTTGTTTTGAGCTGTCTTCCAGCATAGACCAAGGGATTGCAATAAATGGATAGAGTATCTGGGATTAAAGTGCACCGTAAGTAGCATAATGGTTATTTCACACTGCTTCTGTAACTGTGCCTAAATTTTCTTTAGTTCCTTTCTATTTCTGTTCTAGAAAATAATGTAGCTTTTGCAGATTATTCTGTTGGATTGCAGTTTCTCTAACATACTGTTGTTGACTAATTCAGTTATTGCTGCATGTAATGTGTTGCTTTGACAGAAGCTTGTGTTTTGTTTGCTCGTACAGTCTGAGACACACCATTTTAATTTGCTTTTGAATTTTTTATACTAACTGCAAAAGTACAGAGAGAAAGAATAGGAGTCATGGTTTATCTTGGATTATCCAAACTTGCTTTGGAACATTATTGCCAAAGGCTATTACGCTTAGTGATTATTATGTTTATGAAGTTGTTGTATTTTCTCAAACCACAACTCTTGTAAAAGGATAATTAAGTTAAAGCTTGGGCTATTCTTTGCAGATTCTCTGCCAGCGCCAAAATATTTTCAAACAATACGTAGTTATAGTTTCAAAGATATCTTTTTAACTTGAAATACTGAATAGTGTAGTAAGTTTTTAAAACATACTACTGTCCTTCCAGTATTAATATTAGTTTTAAGGTGAAAGCAAGCCATTTATCTTGCACTGCCATTAGAAATCAGATGTGGAATGTGCTAATTCATATGAAGGCCTAAAGTTTATGTTCTTGCTCTAAATAAATCTTTGTGCTGTCAATCTTTTGTGGAGTGGGGAGACAAAAATCTTACTGTCTGTAGTTATCATTGCTGAGCACTTTAATGATCAGGTTTACCAAATCACAAACTTCCAAAGGTTTCATGCTGTGTGTTTATGTAAAGTATAAATTAATACTGAGTTGGATAATACTTGAGCTGGAATTTGTACGGATGCTTGACATCTGGGGTTGACTTCTTGAAAAATGGTGGGAATGACTTCCATCAGTCAGGTGAAACAGCTTAAATGTCAGGAGCTTAATCTTAACTTGTATACTTAAGTGAAGCTTTATGTTCTTATTTTAAAGGAACTGCAAAAGTAAGTGGAATCTTTTTTTTTTTTTTTAAAAAAAAAAAACAACAACAAAAAAAAACCAAAACCCAAATCTGTACTGGTTATATGGTCATTAATTCTGTTCCTAAACATTTAGGAACTTTTGAAGCTGTATTTGTGCAGAATTTTTGGCACTTTTACTGCAGTGTAAATGGAAGTTAGAAATAGCACTGTTAGAAGTTGTAGAATGCCAACGTGCTGTTTGTATAAGTCTAGATTTGACAAGCTTTATCAATACCATTCTTGATGTTGCAACTGAAATACTAATGCTTCTTATAAAAATCTTACTTTTTCCAGCTTTCAATCAGATTTCAGTATTTGCTTGAAATTACACTTTGCACAAGTAACTGTAGCTTTATATGAACTTACCTTTGCATAAAATACATTGAAAGAAAGCAGTTTCAGAGGCTACAGCCTGTTTATTTTTCCTTTAGGTGTTCTATAGGTTTCTGTAAAAGTGATAAACGAGTTGATGTCTTTTAGCAGATACCTGTAATATCTCTTTACATTATAATGAAACTGTATTTTCATGACAACTTTAAAATGGTCAAAGTATGTCCTGTTGCTAAAAAAGAAGGGTATGATTTCTCCTTAGTCGTCGTGGTCCATCTTCCCTTTTCTTGGCACTAGTAATAGTGTGGCCTTCTGATCAGCAAGATCAGCGCAGTGGTTTGTATCGAAGCTTGTCTGACTAATTAGAAGATAGCCAGAGCAGGAAAGACCATGTCTTTCAACTGCAGTTACCTTTAGATCAGCTGAAGGTAACAAAAAATAGCATTCTGAGAAAGAAGAGCACAGGAGTTAATTTAAAATATCCCATCTTGTAATGACTGTTATAATGTATTAGTGTATGGAGTAGCCCAATATTTAATCTGCCATATTTAAAGTGGCCTTTAATGAGTGTTACACAACTGGTTTAATTATCAATATTTACTGTTTTGGCTTTCTTTTTAAAGGTGTACAGTCATCTTAATTATTCCCTTTATGTCACAAATATCAAATGCTCTTGTTAAAGTACATAGGTACTATTCATAATGCAAATGATATATGAATAGAATACAACTGAATTTCTTCTGTAAACGGGATTTTTTTACATCTTGCCCACCTCCCAGTCATTCCTGTACCAGATATACTTAAATATGGCTACTGGGACACAATTAATGTAGTGTGTTTTTTTTTAATTGTGAAAGAGAATATTTAAGAGAAACTCAAGACTTTTAAAAGTTTAGCTTTAATTTTGAGTATATGGTTAAAAGTCCTTTCATAATTCCAATGGTTTTGAAAGGCTGTCTGCCTGTAATGTTAAAATCTTTGACATAAAACATGACCCTTATTAACATGATCATCTGCTTATGAGAGTGGAAAAAGCTCCCGTTTTCTTTAATCTTAATATTTCCTTTTCAGTGAAAATACTTGTTGTTACCTATAAAATAATTGTGCCTTTGGTTATATTCTGCCTAGATTAGTGCTGTTCCTTTGACGTGCAGAATAAATTAAGATGCAAAATTATTTGAGATTTCTCCTCACTGTTAAGTTCAGAATGATGGGAAGATTATTAGATGAAACTTAAATTCTGAATGCTGACTTGTAGCTTTACTGACTGTGAGGAGTGGTCTTAGACACAGCTGTTCACAGGGAATTTTTTTTCTCTCTTCTCCCCAGAAATGTCCTATCTATCCATGTTGCTTCAAGACAACAGAAACCCCAGGTTTCTGGGGTTGCACTGAATCAGTAACAAGCTTGTGATGTTAATTATGTATTATTAATAACATCTGGTTTAGCTATTCATATTGCTGTCTTTTTCTGGGTAGACTAAATAAGCAAGAACACTTAAATGTTTTGAATTTGAAAGCATCTGTTTCTGGTAACTGAAGATAATGGCTTTTACGGAATGACTTGGAAAATACAGATAAATCTTAATGGCATCCTTTAATGGTTTATGTTTACCCTGATATTGTTTACAATATCATATTGTGTATGTAGGTAAATTTCTATGAGAAAAGGTGCACAGAGTATGATATACATGTCTGTGCTATCGTTAATTTCACCATTTTTGGTGGTGGTTTGAAGGGGGTGTTTGTTAACTCCATGTGAAATGATAATCTTTGTGTTAGTCCTCACAGGTCTGTTACAACTTACCAGAATCTGTGTTTATTTTTACAAGTAGCGTGATTTATCTAGCTAGCACAGGCAGCAATAGCAGTGAAGAGATGGAGGCACAGGCAGGCAATTGGTGCCTTAAAGTTTCTAGAAAGCTCAAGGAGACTATTCCTTTTTACGAAATGAAGACTGACAACCTATTTCAGAGTTAGTGAAGCAAATACTATATTTGTATGTTGTCAGACCACATGTAACACCCGTCCTGCTTAAAGTCAGTCACACTGGGTAACTAGGGGGTTCTTGTGTGTAGTAAAGCTTTGGAAAGGAGAACAAGTCATGTCTATATTACCATGCCAGTGGGTACAAATGATCGTGTCCTTCTGCCTGTTTATTGTGTAGCTTTGGTAAAGATTGAACTTTTTGCATTAGAGACTGTTAACCTGGATAATTATGTGTGTTTTGGGACTAGGTAATCAATGGATGTTTCAGTCCAACTAATGACCAGACTTCTTTGAACCAGTCAAGCACGCTTGCTGGTGTGTTTCCAAAACATGCCAATATTGAAAATTACAAACTGGGTGGGCCACTTGGGCAGATTGATGGGATAATTTTTGTGCATTTGGTGGAATTGCACCATCCTAATGACTATTTATTCCTTGAAGTTCTCACTGGTTGTTTATAGTGTAATCCATACTGATATATGCTTCATTTACCATGCAGGAACAGTTTTTTGAAATGTTTCATAGATACATGTTCTGCTGACCCATCTTTTCTCCTTGCCACATAGACTTTCCCTTGTACAGCCTTCAGATTGTAAGGGAGTGGTGGGAGACACATTGACAAGGTGCCCTTTTTGCCTTAGTATATATGAGCAAAGCTCTAAAAATGGTTATGGAAAAGATTTTAATCTTACATGATTAAGTCTCCTATATATGGACCTTTGGACTCACTAGCTGTATTATCTCTGAGAATACAGTTCCTGTAGGTAAAGTAAACTACTTTTGGCACAGCATGTCTTGAGAATGTCTTCATTTCAAGGTCTTCCACCATTAATTTTTCTTTCCTTGTCTCTTGTACTATTGCAGACAAAGGTTTTAAACATAAAAATAGAAAAATGGATTTGTCAGCACTATGTGCTGACTGTAAGTAAGGTATAACTGGAGTTCCTTAGAAAGCTTTGTGTAAGTCAGGTTTACTGACAAGCTGTACACTTTCCTCTTTCCAAGCCTGTACTCATCAGCTGTGTATGTTTGATGTCTTTACAGTTATAAGTTTGAAGGGTTATAGGCAGTACAGTATGAAATAATACCTCTGCAAGTATAGAATTGCATGTAAAAGCTCGTAACTTGTACTCAAATTAAGGGTGAAGTGCAAGGCACTTATATTGTATGATAAGCATAACACCTTTTTAAGGTAGTTGAAATGAGTCTGCTCATTGCCAGTTCTTGGACAGAAAATATGTTCACTGCATGGGAACAGGCAAAAGCAACAAGATAGCTGTGCCATGAAAGGAGGATGCCAGTTTAGACTGGCAGAGGTGTTCCTGCTGAGAAATTGTCGCTGGACTTAAACAGTTTTCATGTCTGTTACAGTGTGTGTAATGTTCAGCTGAAGTTACAGCTCTCTTGTGGTAGCTGCAGTATAAATATTAGGGCAGGAATTACCAACTGTTTTTTAGAGTTTATAGTCTAAATGGATAAGACAGGCATACAAAATAAGAAAAATATATAAGTGATTGTAGATTGACAGCAATGGTGGTAGCAAGGTCGTGGGTATGGACTAGGGATGAGCTGAACAAAGAAAATGAAATGAGAGGCAGATAGCTGAGATGAGGTTTGGTGAGAGGAGAAGGAGCAAGGAAGTGAAATGAAGACTAATAGAAAGAAAAGGTCAAGCGAATGTAGGAAAGATAGTCAGTGAGATTTACAGAGAATCTTCCAAATGTCCTGGAAACCAAAGGTCCTGTCACCTGGGGTACTTGTCCAACTTCATCTGACTGGCCATCTCCACTGGACAGAATAACTGGCAGTGTGCTCATTGATGCTCATCACCCTACTGATTCACTAAACCCCAAAGCTGGTACAAAAGGGCCAATTGTTATTTTCAGGATATTTTCCAGTGGCAGTCTCTGTGGTAGGAGATGGAATGCTGTAGGAAAGACAGAAAAAAAATAATAATAATTGAGGTAGACAGAAAAGGAAGGAACACCATGTTCAGTAATGATGCTTTACAAATCAGTTGCCAAGTAGAATTGTTACCTGAACTGTGTGCTTCTGGAAAACCTCCTCTTATACAGTAGAAGGAGGTTTTTTCTTTATTGAATAGGTGAAACTCATTATCAAATGTACTAGATCAAAAGTACCTGTTACGTTGATGAAACCTTAAAGTTTATACTTCAGACTTCGTAGCTTTGTTACATAGCAAACATTTTGATTTTTCTATCCGAAGATGCACATACTTTCAAACTGTGTGCGTTCATTGATGTTATTTCCACCACTCCATGTTTTAAGATACTCAGTAATCGCTTCTGTAATTTATGTCAGTCTTGTACATAACGTGGTGATATTCTAAAATGTAGTCCTTGGCAGGAATATATTTCAACACCAAGTTCAAATGTAGGTTTTATTCTAAACCTGCTTTTGAAAATCCTTAAATAGTGGAGAAAGAGGTTGGTTTTTTGTTTGTTTGGTTTTTTAATGTTAACATTTATTCTTAGTCATAAGTTGCTTAAGGCTAGAAAGGAGGAACCTAGTCTGGCTCCTTTGTGTTGTGATAAGATTCTACGTTTCACCCATTTACTCTTTCAAACACGAGAGCACCTCAAAAATCATTACTGCATTTCTTCACAGGATAAAACACCACACAGGAGTCTTGGGTGACAGTATTCAGCTAATAAACTATATATAAAATGGCTCCTGATAAATTACTTTTAAATTGTTATATTTTGTTATGATAAATAGTGAAAACAGATGATCTCTGTGGACAGCGGTGGTTCAGTTTAGCTGGGTTAGACTTCTTGTATATCATTCCCTGGCCTTTCCTGAACAGTTGAAATGTGTTGTAGGGAGTGAGAATATCCTTTAAAAACTTCATAGGCGTTTGGATATTAACAATGGTAACAAGCAGTTTCCCTTAATTAAAGTAATAAAATATTCGTTAAAATATCTAGTTCACTGCAGAAATGCTAATAAGCTGGAGTACAGAAACATAGCAAGGGAACTCAGCACATTATATAGGTATTTTTCAGCTTTGAGTTTTGACTCAGTAAATCTAGAAGGGACTTAGTAAGTCAACTTAAATATCTGTTGGAATTGGTTTTTAACTTGGATTTGTCTGTACTTGAAGTCTAGTTTAAGGTGTTGAATCATATAAATTAATACTAAATTTAAAATACAAATCTAGTTCTTAGAATTGAGTGAATTATAATATATCTTTGTTTTCTTTCCATTTTTGTCTGTGTGCCAGCAAGCTTTATGGGCTTGTTATTTAAACGAATTTTATGCCAAAACAGTTTACATCCGATGTTTTTAAACAAACTGCTGTTTTGCTAGATACCACGGAGTTTTCACCCACAAAATGCTGTAGTTGTAGAATCTGTGAACTATTGGTTTTTGTATCATCTTTCAGTGGGCTTCTAATACCCTGAAACAGCAAACTGGCTGTTGAAACTATGTAACTAAAGTTATCTTTGCACTTCTAGAAAATTGTTGGATTAGGGTGGTATCCATTTTGGTTGTTGCACCTGCTTTAAAATTCTGCTGCAAGTCCCATGGATGGGTCACAATCATAACTTCTTTAAATGTTTCTTTTAAAAGAAAACAACAAACCAACAACCAACCCAACCCTGCCTAAATCTGACTTCTTCTGTGTTCTGTCCTTTCAGATTTTCTGTGACTTTTCATTGACAATAAGGTGTGATCAATTATTTAACTGCGGCACAGAATAAAGTAACTACAAAAGTGTATCTGTGGGTGTAGTTTCAAACAGCATTTCTCTTTGTGGTGCTGTTGGTATAAACAGTGCCACCCCCTTATTTGTGTTTGAGTGTTCATGTGGTGAACCTGATCAGGAAGCTGGTCCAGATAAAAAAATAACTGAGCAAGGAAAACAATGACTATTTTTAACCCAGAACAGCTAGGAGTGACATGCTGATGTTTGGAAGTGATGGGTAACTGAAGAAACATTTCTAGAAAGTAAAAACTGAGATAGATGAAATTCAGGTAGGTTTGGGGTTTTCTTATTAGTGTTTTGCTTGTATTTCTCAGCAGCAATAAATTATATTTTGCATACATTTAGGCAGAGGTGTACATATTAGCTGGAGGAGGAACGTAAGTCAATTTAATTTATCTCTGGTCAAGTTGTGCAAACAAAACTGTGATCTGCATATGGCTTGAAGTCCCAGCTGAGCTAAGCACACAGCTAGTTGTAGTCCTGCTCCCTCCTGCACGTTCCTGCCATCTCTCAGTTCTGCCAGCTTTGTCACTAGGCCAGCAGGGAGGCAGCTCAGGAAGCTAAACTGGCTGAAATGTAACCATCCAAAAATACATTTTCTGCTGGCCTTGCTCCATGAAGCAACTCACCATGGAGACCGATGACAGCCAGAGCTCACCTGTGGCCAGGAGCAGCAGGAGAGCCCATTGCTGTATCTCCGATTTGTGTTATGATGTAGCCTTCAGACAGCAGGAGTATCACCTCCTGAAAGGTGGCTGCATATGTCCCACAGCATTCTGCTAGAGACGCTGGCAGCCCGTGGCTTAGACAGGTGTACTCGTTGCTGGATTAAAAACTGGCTGGATGGCCGAGCCCAGAGAGTTGTGGTGAATAGCGTTAAATCCAGCTGGCAGCAGGTCTCAAGCGGTGTTCCTCAGGGCTCAGTTTTGGGGCCAGCCTTGTTTAATATCTTTATTGTTGATCTGGACGAGGGGATTGAGTGCACCCTCAGGAAGTTTGCAGATGACACCAAAGTAAGCGGGAGTGTTGATCTGCTTGAGGGTAGGAAGGCTCTGCAGAGAGATCTGGACAGACTGGGTCGATGGGCTGAAGCCAACTGCATGAGGTTTAACAAGGCCAAGTGCCGGGTCCTGCACTTGGGTCACAACAACCCCAGGCAACGCTACAGGCTTGGGGAGGAGTGGCTGGAAAGCTGCCTGGCAGAAAAGGATCTGGGGGTCCTGGTGGACAGCCGGCTGAACATGAGCCAGCAGTGTGCCCAGGTAGCCAAGAAGGCCAATGGCATCTTGGCCTGTATCAAGAATAGTGTGGCCATCAGGAGTAGGGAAGTGATNTGGACTAGATGATCTTAAAGGTCTTTTCCAGCCTAAATGATTCTATGTATTTCTAAGCAGCCCTGCTGTCCTGCTGCTGCTCTCTGCACTGCCTGCCTCTCCCTCCACACTACTGTTGTATGACCTCTGCTTGGTTTTGGCAGTCACCTCTCCCTTCTGTTCCCCTGGCACCCTTGCAATTCTCCATCGCCTCCTGCAAAGCGCTGCGCAAACTGGAGGGGAGAGGAGGAGCAATGGGAAGGGGAAACGAGCCTTGAGCTTGTGGACTTCAGTTTGAGGAATGCTGGTTTAGGAGATGCGGTGGCTGGCGTATGAATAGGGACTCTTCATAAAGCAGACAACTTGTCTGCTTTAGCCAATAAAGCAGTTAATGTCAAGAATACTTCAGAATCAGCAACTCCCATGGAGGTCTGCAGGGCTTTCAGAGAATCAGTAGTACATTTATTTTGGTTTCTTGTTTGCAAAGCCTTTTTAAAGTTTAATAATAAAAAAATGTTACAGAAGAGCTACTGTTTGTACCTTTTAAGCTAATGTACTCTACCAAGTGGTACTACTTCAATATCCATTAAATAGGAGAGCTGGCACAGAATAGCGAGAGTGTGATCTGTTTGAGTAGTGTTATTGCTGAAAGAGAGTACAATATAAATATGAAGAATTAATGTTGTGTACCTTAGGAGCACACATGTTGGTTGGTGTGGTGTGTGTCCCCCCACCTTCAATGTATATGTTTTCCACTGTGGAAGTTTAGCAGAGGAAAAAAAAATTAAAAAATTGTGTAGCTGTGGAGGGTAAAGTTTGGAGGCTTTAATCCCAAGTATAGACAAGACCCTGTTGTGGAATTGATAGCATTTTCAAAGGGTGCAATGGGTGCCCCTTTGACATAGTCACGGCTAGAAATAATAATAAAGTCTTGACATCTTCAGCAGTCTCTAGAATTACTCCTTTACGAGAGAAAAGGGACATTCAATAGAGCCATCAGATACTAGTGAAATGGATGGGCAAGGACAAGCTTGTCCATGCTAGCTATAAACCAATTCAGCTTGTTTTCCATATGCAAGTTTTATTTTAAACTACATCAACCTCATTCTTAATATCTAGAAGTTGCAGAAGTTTCAACACAAAAGATTCTCTCACAAAATAATACAGAAACGTAAAGCTACTGTGAACTTAAATGTAGAGATTACCACTGAATGCAGTTGGTAGAGGAACAAAAAATCTATATGAAGGCTTTGAGGGCTACAGTATTTCAGTTAATATTTGATGCTGTACAGTACTCGGAATTTCCCACAGCCAAGGAGGGGTGAGGGTGTGTGAGGTTTGAGGCTGAAACTTAAGGCTACTGTCCCAGCACCAAGAAAATTCAATGCACTTTTTAGGCCTTTCGTTTACGATTTTTTTTTTTTTTAATGGAGTTGTGTCACTCTTGCTCATTCAGAGGGGATTATAGCTGAGTCTTCATATGTACTTATGAATCCCAGTCTTGGGATCACTGCTGTGTGAGAACATGTGCTACACATATTCAGGCATCATAGTAGTTGATTAGAAAACCGGCATGTGTTATCAAGACAAGCACCCAGAAAAGTTTGTTTTTTTTTTTTTTTTTTAATCCTTAAAGATTATGTGCCATTTAAGATAATGGGTGATAATTTCAATACAATAAGGTGATGATGGCTTTTCTGTGTAGTTGAAGGTACCAATGCTTATAAATGTCCTGTGACACACAAGGTACAGTTTAATCCTGAAAATGTTTCACAGAAATTATTTTCTAAATGACACCTAGTCAAACTTGTTAATGGAAGGAATCTTATGGAAGGACTCATTTAAATAAAAGTGTATATGACTTTTTTGGTGAGGGAAGCTTCATTTTATTGTAAACTTCAGTTCTTCAAAATGGACCCCTTCACTGTACAAACAGTCTTTCAAACTACAAATTTGGGACAATAAAATGCCTGAAGAAGAGCCTTCAGTAATGTCTTGAGAATAGTTAAGTCTTACAAAAAGAGGAATAAAATCAGATTTTTTCATTTCCTACCACCTCAATCATCTCACCCCAGATAATACTCTTCCAAGTAATAAAGATATAGTTGGTAACAGAGATTTAGAAAGGTGTCCCAGGGAAAAAGTAATTACGTAGATAGTAGCAAATCATGAGGTCCACAACTGATGGTGTTGAGGAATTTTAAAATGTGGCTGGGTTTGCAAGCCACGTGTGCATTCTTAATGTTATAGTCCATTATTTTGAGAAGTAAAAGAGAGCAAATGGTTACTCAAGCTAACTTTGTAATGAAACCAGTGGTTCTGTGACAATTATTTTACAATACTAATTAAAGATAAAATTAGTTTATCTTCTTAGGAAGAATGATACAACAAAATTCAGTGCAAGATCTTATGGAGGAGCAAGGTGGTATTTGTTTCTCTGATCTCTTAAGTTACTTGACGCTTGTTCTCTGGTATTTCATTTGCTTGCGCTCTTGTGTCTGCTTGCTCAACAAGCAGCAAGACTTGTGCTCAACTGGTTTAGCCAGGATCCCTTGTGAGTGACACTGGACAAGAAAAAGGTTGTCAAATCCTCACGGTGTCTCTGTGGCTCCTCTTGACTGGTAATGCCAAACTAATTTTTGGCTGATCTCTTATAACTTTTGACTATCATCAGGTGTTGTGGAGTGGTTTTCTCAATCTTCAGCTTCCATAAATCTTAGGATGGGCAGCTGTTCATTGTCTGTTTTTAATTTTTTTTTTTGAATATATGTTCTAAATATCTGTCAGTAGTCTTTTTGGAGGATGGGCTGACAGGAAAAGGAATTATATGCAATGTGATACAACCTCAGTGCTATCCTCCTTGTGTTAGGCTGCAGGCTTTTCCACTGTCAAGTTGTCTCTGCTGTGGTCTGATCAGAGGACAAACCTTACTGCTGGGACAACTGTTGTGGGAACAGTGCTCGCTCTTATCAGGACAAGCTAAGCTTTAATCCTTGTTCTGCTGCATGTTCTGGTGTGTAGACACTGACACAGGCACGCACAAACACCCACGTTTCTATTCATGGTGAATATCCTTCTAATATTACTTTTACGGATCTTTACAATATTAGGAAGAGATTTGTAAAAGTGGGCAATTCATTATGGATTCTGTAGAACGGTATGCTTATTCTTTGCTAACAGAAAATGCTGTGTGATGTTGACATTGGACAGCAGTTATCTAATGTGGGATAGTAGTCATCCAACCGAATAAAGCTTTGTAGAGTTCTATATTGAGAGATCCAGCTCACTACAGAAATTTCTATAGTGTTTCACCAATGTTCAAGAACGAAATATTTTATAAGACCCAGAAAGGAGCACTTTAAAAAAATGGAAATCTAATACAAGGAAATGGACTTTTTAGCTGTGTTCGTTGTAAAGCAATAAGAAAAAAAGATTTTTCATTTATTGGAACTTTGCTTTCTGCTGTACAGGTAGATCAAACTACAGTTTTTGGTTACTTCCATTTTGTCGTGGTTTGGGCCAAATTGGCCCAATCCGGTGGAAACGACAGATGCTCGCTCCCTCTTGCTTTGCTCCCGAAGGGAAGCAAGAGAGAGAGAGAAAGAGAGACTTAAGAGTTTAGAAGGAACTAAACTACTTTAATGAAATATTAATAATAAAACAATAAAAAAAAAATAATGAAATATATACAAAACCGTATCAAGCTCCCAGGATGACAATCACATCACCAGCAGGCGCTGGGGAAGTCCCAGACTGGACTCAGTGACGGACGGGAACTGGATTCCGGATCTGGATTCAGGATCGGGATCAAAGGCAGACGCAGAGATAGAGTCCTCCTCGGACGTCGGCCATTGAAGAAAGAGAGGCTGACCCTTTGATCCCTTAGCTTTTATACTGAGCATGAGGCAGATGGGATGGAATACCCTGTTGGTCAGTTTTGGGTCACCTGTCCTGTCCGCTCCTCCCCGCAGGTGTGACCCCTCTATGCTTTTCCGCTTCCGACCCTCCAACAGGGCAAGTAACAAAGTTGGCTGGCCTTGGGTGTTATAGCAATAAGTATAAGCAAGAGCCTCTCTGCATACCGTTCCTTGGCATCAACTATAAACATGGGTCTTATCAGCCTGAGAGTGAACAGTTTTCTGCACAACATGCTGTTAATTTCAGCAGTTAGAAGAGGCCTAGCTAAAAAGTAAAGTTACTGAACAAAATTAGTCCTGTTTTACCTCAAACCAGGACACATTTCAAATAGGAAAATACTTTTTAGGGCATGGATCAGCTAGACTAATAGGGAGTGTGTTAAATCACTAACAAAGGAGTAGTCAAAACTAAAGAAGATGATGTAGGGGGGATGACAAGTTATTTAATTACATAGAAGTTGACTGTAAGATTCAGCAGTGAAAAGAAGAAAATGGTTGCTTGGATGTACAAATATGATTATACTTGGGTTTTACTTAAATCTGCTGGGCAGATCCTAATGATCAGAATTTTAATCAGTTGGTGTAACCCAAAGCATGGACAGGCATCTAGACAGGTTACCATGGTTTAACAAATCAGCCACATTAACCAAATGTGCTTATGCTTTTTCATTGCAAATGCAAAGAAAAAAACTTTAACCTAAACCTGCTTCTTGGCAGATGCAGTTCAGTGGTGACAAAAGGTACCCTAAGATTGTGGATCTTACTTCTCATCAGCTACCAGTGAAGAGTCTACATAGTTTTGATTTAGAGGAGTAAATAGCTATTGTTAATCTTCCCCTTTTATACAATGAATTGGGGTCACAGGGGAGGTAAAGTTCAATGATTATTAGAATTTCTTCATCAAGTGGGAAGAAAAAATATTCAAGAAGCACATAAGGAGGCATCTAAGAGAACTAAGAAAACCAGGAGTCTTTTAAATGTGATGAAGAGAGTTCTGTGCTGAAAAGGGAGAAATGGTAAATACAGAAGACTAAACTATTTTTAAAAGAACCCAGATTTAATGATACCTTGGGAGCATGGGATTGTCAGTTTTCCAAGCAATAAAAACCATGTATAAAAGCTAGATGTTCAGGTAAGACCAGGTTCCTTGTATCCAAGTGCGAAGAGCTTGCTGATAGTGAAAGAGGAACCAATGGATGGATGAAGAAGGGCACACATTGCCAATACATACTGAAACTGTATTTATCTATTTATTTCTATAAAATTGGCATGGTCTTATTTTTGATAACGTCTTACTGAATCTGCTTAACATTTTGGTAAGAAAGACCTTGCAGGCTTTTCAGTGTTGTTTCTATTAATGTATTATAAGGGGGTGTGCAAAACATGTCAAAAACATAAAAGCAAAACTTAACCTTTCCTGAAATACCTGAATGAACAGTATTTCAGAGATTAAAATATTACAAAATATAAACTCAATGCTATTTACTTAATTACAAAATTTGGCTCTTTGCTGGCTTTGAAGACTTGGCAAGAGCTGTGGGCCTCAAGTTTTAGGAGGCATATGTGGTTAAATATTGGAGAGCTGACTCACTATTTAAACAGTTTCAAGTCAGGCATCCTTTTCAAGAATTAAGCTAGATTCTCTCTTCCTCTTAGGGCCCATTACTTGACTGACTTGTTGTAGCCTTCTACTTTATTTTCCCATCTCCTTGCCTTTCCCTTGATCCTATATCCGAAAAGCTTTTCCATAACACTGATGCTTAAAACTTCAGTTCCATTTCTGCTGTTCTATTGTAAAAATGGTGCTTTTTGTATAAGCTGTTCCTCAGAGGACATTTTTAAAGAGATTCAGAATTTCCAAGAATAAAATAATTTAGTAGTGCTTGCTTGTTTAACCTAATGGTGCGGTTTGGAGTTTGATGTTCTGGCTGTTTCATTTAAAAGGATGTAGTTAATCTGGCAGACATTCACAGAAAACAATATGGTGGTGTGGATCTGGAGAAATTGTTTTAGTAAGAAATTGAAAAACATTTGCGTGTGCGTAAGTTGTTTTAAAAATGATACCAAGTAAAATACAAGTCTTGTTTCTCTGGAAGTTTAGAATAAGAGGATCTTTTTTTGGAGAGCGATTAAAGAATAGAACAAGGAACATTGTCCCACATGCTCCAAAGGATTAATGAGGATGGTGGACCAAACAGCTTGTGTGCTCCTGTTGAAGGTGCATGTTCATTAAAGACCTAGAGTTTTCAAAATGTGCTGGGGTGAAGATTTGAAACTCCATTTAATGCTGTGTATATATATGTATGCACCTATTGAATGAAACTGTTGTATCAAGCTAGTACCTGGATGAAATGTGCGATTACCTTTTATATTGCATTAGGATAGGCTAAAATAGGGGGTGCCACACCTCAGGATAAGGGAATGTAGGTCTTAAAATGTCAGGCTAGAGCGTCACATAAATCAGTCTTAAACATCATGAAGTATTTTAAGTGTTGGCACATAGTTGCTGCCTGCTGCAGCTCTCTGCTCGTCTAACTCGGCTGTTTAAGTTGGTCTTTAATCTTCAGTCCTATTGTAATTGTGGTGAATACAAGAGCTTTTCTGTCAGAATGAGCAAGTTTTTTTAAGGAATTACTGATGAACTGTGTTCCAACAAATGTTTAACTAACTTACCTAAATTTGAGCATTTTGCTAAAATGATCACTTTTAAGGAGAACTGTAGAGAATTAATTTAATACTAACATGCCATTTTAAAATTTTACATAATGACTCTTCAGGATCAGTTGGCAGTCCTGAATTTCAGCAGACCAACAAGGCTCCTGATCTGCTTTTCTTTGTTTTTTTCTGGTTTTTAAATTGTATTAGATATTTTTATATAGCATCAAGGCAGGGTGGGGTGAGGGGGAAGAAGTAAAAAGTTGCTGACCACTTTGAATCCAAATGTACTGAAACAGGTACAGCAAAACAGGTTGAGTCGTGAGAATCTGGGTGTTAAAAAGGAGGAGTAAGAAAAGCAAAGAAAGCCTCCTGTGAGTTTGAGGAGCAATTGGTTGGCAGTGGCAGGAGGTGCCGGTGGAGAAATGCTGCTGAGAGGGCGAGTTCCCGGTGCGATCCTGCATCAGCCTCCTCGCCGCGTGTTCAAAGAAGGCTCTGAGGGTGGTGCACTGAAACGGCAAGCTTGTGTGCTGAAGCTTGTGTGTGGTTGCAATAATTTTGTTTTCATAGGAGCCAGAAGGCTTTGCAGTGTAGCTTGGGTTTTGCCAGTTTTGTGTTTTGGTTTTGGTGTCCCCCCACCCTCCCCCCCATCCCTTTGTAAAGGGCTAAAGAGAGAAAAGGAGCGTACAGTCATTACTGTAATTTAATCATAAGTCTGACAACATGCTCATTTAATAAAAATCTTGAGGTAAAACTCCACCTGTTAGTATAAGAAAAGTTAGAAACTAGATTCTGCAACTTCACCTCTACTATTCATAGTTTGTTTTCCATAATTGCAGCCAGGGGCACCAAACTCTTTCTCAGCATGTTTAGTTTCTTCTTGGATCTCCTTTCTCCTTCATTGCCATTTTTAACTCTGTTATGGTTTGTTAGCACTGCTGCTTTTTCATCCTTCTAGTACTTAGGCACCTTCAATATTAATTTTCTTAGTAATTGTTGCCAAGTGGATGAAGGGCAAGGATTATATCTGACTTTAGTTCAGCTTGCTTTACTATTAAAACGCCATCTCCCCAAAATGCATTTGCTGTTTGGTGGTGAATTGCTGTTACGTTGTCGTTCATCAGATTGTGCAAGGCAAGGGCCTTCCAGGACACCTGAAAGGAGTTGATTTGAAGGATGACAGCATGTGTGGACAGGCAAGGAGTTTCATGCGCCTTTCTTCTGCTGTATTTCTCAACAGTTTCATCCTGTTCTGGTGAACACTCGTATCCCTTTAAACCCCTGTGTTTCCAGGGGAGAACATTCCAGCTCTGGCACCTCTTACATCTTTCTGTCTACAAACATTAATGTGAATTAGTCAGTCTTTGCTGATGTACAAAAATCTTTTATTTTTTTTCTAAATAATTATAAAGTGAAGAGGTCCTTTTTGTGACCATTGGGGGAGTGAGGCTCTTGGAGCTGACCACACTCTGTAATTACTAGTTCAGGGCAAATGCTTTATTTTAGTGCTACATCTCCTATGTGCATGTGAGGTCTGGTATGTGGGAGTCCCGTGTTCTAGAAACCTAAGTTTTGTTTTCCATTTCAAAGAACTTGGCTTCATGGTAGTGAAGATATGCTAGCCAAAATAAATAGAAGGTCAAAGCATGGGCTATTTTAAGTCCTAAATAGGATACCAGGATTCTTAAATCATATAGAATTTGCCACCATGGATTACATCATGACTGAAGACGCAGGATTTGCCACATCAGATAAGTAAGTTTTCCATTTAATTCATTGTATTAGCCAGTTATGAAATGGGCAGTATTTGGCTACCAGCAAAACTCAAAGGACTGATTGCAATATCATTTCAGCCTTCTTCACCTATCTTCTGGAAGGAATACCATGGTAATAAAACAGTCATTATTTTACTCAGTAACATTTTCTCTTGCGTGGTAAGTTGGTTCCTCTGTTTTATTAGTCTGTTTGCTGTCTCAAATGCCTGTAGGACTTCCATTTTCATCCAAAATCTGTTTTGTGTGGAAAAATTAAAGCTGCTTTGCTGTAGTGACAACTCTGGTTAACGAGCTGAGGATGTAATGAGTTATTTAGAAATTGTCTATATATAACCTGAAATGCTCAGGTTTATACTCTCAGTTTGTACTTAATCTCTGAGGTGACAGTATTCAGGGGAAATTATTCCATGATGTAGAATAACCATTAGCATAAAGAGTGCTCAAAAACTCTGAGCTGAGAAAATCACTTATCGTAATGTATCCGTAGGGATTTGGCTGTGCTTTCTTCAAGTATTTCCAATTGTGAGAGTTAAAAGAGGAGAAAGATGTACTGGAATGAGCTTCAGGGAGGGGCAGGTTCAATGCTGTGTGGCTTATCATAGGGCAAACAGAAAACAGAAGCTGAGTGGAGTTGCTGGCATTCGAAGGAATCGAGTACGTAAGCTTCAAGTTCTGTCATAAGAAGATTTTGGGCTGGTAAAGGTAATGCAAATTTTGCCATTTTTTGGGGTGAATTTTTAAATAGAGGATTGAATCCACGATTTATGCAGTAACTCTTAAAGCATGTTTTCCCTTTGACATATTATGTCCTCAGTATCCTTAGTGAAGGATCTAGAAAAATAGGCTGCTTTATAAATTGCATCCCATCCTTGCCGCTTAGATTTTTTGCAAAGTGAAAATTCACTGTTAAACAAATCTAAATACACCAGTTGTCATCAAATATCAAGCAATAGTTAACATGGTATGCAAGGATGGAAATGATGAAGCATGAAGGATGTCAAATTTGAAATAAATCACTTTATATTTAGTATCATCCTGTAAAAAGGTGAGGTAGAAAATTCTACCCAGGTGAGACAGAAAAAAGAAATGGGTCGGTAAGAGGCAAAATCTCAAAATGTGATGGGTCTGTTCCTGCACAAAGTATTTTGAATGTTAGCTCTCTTAAGTAATAGTTTTGAGAATTGTGCTTCTTTTAAGGAGTTTTATAAGAGGTGACAACATTAACATGCTTGGAGGAAGGGAGAAGGCAGAGTTTTACTTAATACTAAGCAATTTATGTATATTTTTATATAGATACAAATAATATGCCATTGTCATCACTTCTGGTAATTCCTGAACTCCAAGGCATCAGGAGAAAGAGCCCTTTCTGGGCTTGGGATGATCCTGTGTGGAGAGCTAATTCTACCTTTAAGCTGCAAATACAACAGTCTTCATGTCTCTTAATGCAGACTTTATGGGGTTTCAGAAAAAAAAAAAAATTGTCTCCCATTTGGGTTTGTAGTTTGAGGCTACATCCTCTTACCTGAGAGGAGGTTAAGGAGGGGCACCCTCAAGCTCTCCCATTTCAAACAGGCTCACACAACAGGCATCAAGGAACAAAAAACCCGCTTGTAGCTTCCCTGTGCTACAGGTTGTGGAGAGATTCAGCTATGTTGCAGGAAAGTATAGCTCCAGTCTGGCATACAGCTAAGGTCCACAACGAGGCAATTGTAAAGGCTTCAGGAAGGCTTCCCAGGAGCCTTCATATTTTCCTAGGAGGTCTGGTCCCTGCTGCTCTTAGGGCTATCAAACAGAAGAATGAAATTTGACTCTCAGCCAAATGTGCTTCGCTTCACACATGTTACTATATCTGCAAAGTCATGCTTTCTGTGAAAGGTACCATTTTTGTTACATATTCAAGTAAACTTCTGTATTTCTATTGTGTGGGCTATTGCCAGTTGTTTTTGAGATGAGAATGCTTCATGATGAAAAGTGTCCAACGTTGATGACCCTAGGATGGAGAGTCATGTGCAAGTTAAAACTTTTCCTTTTTATGGTAACGTGTCTTTTATGTGGTAGATGTAAATTGAAATGGCACAATTTGAGTTTGAAATAGCTTGTAGAGTCCATTCTTTCAAAGTTTTAAGCACTTAGGAAGAAAACACGCTAGTAACTTTTAAATTTTCTTATTCCCACAAACACTGGTTTCAGCAGAATACTTATTTTTTTAAGTAACAGTCATCTTTTCATACATGTATCTCATGTTCCCAAATAACTTTAAAGAGGACCCAAAATGGGGAGGAAAAGAAATTGTTAGTCTACTGCTTTATCACTATTATGATCAGGTAACATTAAATTGAAAAGAGCTAGCAAACAAAACTCTGCAGCTAAAAGAACAATTTGAAAAAGTGAATATGAAAATATCTGAGAACTTGTTTTTTAAAAATAAATAAATGTTTGTCATTGTGACTGTCCCCTCCTCCCAGGCAACGACTTGAATTTATTTCACAAACGGCAGCTGTGATACTGAAACCTTCCTAGCCTTGTACAGATGACAACCACTGCTTTGTCTGTTCCCTCCACTCTCCTCCCAAGTATTGGGCTTTTCCCTTTAAAAAAACTTAAGGATTTCTCCTGAAGCTGTCAAGTACAACTCATTTCCATTTTTTTTGTTTGTTCACTTGATTGATCTGAGCATAAATTATGAAGTTAAGAAGGAAGCAGGTGTTGAAACCATTCATATAACTTGCACTTAAAGAGTGTGTTAATAAAACTTCAAATTGACTATAGTCTTTTTGTTCATTCTTTGATAGTAAATAGCTGCGAGAACCGAATTCTGTAGTTCTGAAATACTCAAGTATTATAGTGCTGGTGCAGCTGAAAAAAAAGTCTTAAATGGACTTAATTTTGGAGCTTTCTGCATTAGCTAACACTTTACCATGGTTATGGAACCCATTTTGAGAAATGTATCTTAGGAAGTGACAGAGTTTAAACTATGAAGGTTACATCCTTGCGTTGTTATTGAAGACAAAATAAAAAGTGCGAGGCAGTTTTGAGTTAAAAAATAATTAACAATTTGAAAAATATTATTCTACTCACTATGCTAAATAGAATTATTTAAAGAAATTAATGAAAAGGGTGAAATACTCCTGATTTTGATTTATCCATCTGTCAATGAGTTTGCAATTTTAATATACCTCCAAAACTCACAGCATTTTTATTGGTTTGTTTTTTATTTCCACAGAAATTGATGTTAGATGGAGAGGGTTTGATAATACTTCTTTCCACTCTACCTTTTAAAGCAAATATTTTAAATAAGAGTAGGAAATAAAAGTGCAGAGGAGTTTGGTGTTCTAGTGGTCTTTTTATTTTCTTTTTAAATAGCATAGGCCGAACAAGAAACAGTCTTTGAAAATGGTTGATGCTGACACTTTAAATTTAAAAGTAGATGTAGTCTTCTAAATGGGGCGATTTAGAATGTTACAGGCAAAAATGACAGTATAACTGTGTGTTTATATCACTTAGCTGTGATCAAAATATTATCAAGTGCTTGCTAATAGGCTTGATAATATGTGAATGAATAGCTTCAAGTGCTTGTCAGCCTGAGTGCTAACAACCTGTACACAGGCACCTTTCTCCAGTTATTCCATTGTTTTCATTGGGCTTTCCAGATATTAACATTTCTGAATGGGCTAACAGCCCTAGCTGTATTTTTAAATTTTTTTTTAAATTATGATTTTCTGGTATGAAATGCCTTAAAATTATGTTAATGCACTTTAGTTATGTTTTCTGCTCTCTACTTGTAGCTCTGAGAGCAAGACATAAAGAGGATCTAGCACTGTGGCAGCTAGTGGTTTGAAAGGACACTTTTTCATTTGAAAAGAATATGTGCAAAAGATTGGTTTACAGACAAGGCACCTTTGCTTCTCCCTACATCTTCTGAGGCATGCTATGGTTTGGGGTTTTTCCTTCCCTGATTTGTAAAAGCTGTGTGCTAGGAATATGTGCATGCAGAAAATATCCCCCAAAGTTAATGTTTGATTTTGCAACCAGAGCATGCAGAACTAAGTTAATGCCAGTTTTTAGATTGGCTTTGCAACCGTGAGCTGACTTTAATGGGGCAACCGGTTATCATTAGCAAAAGGAGTACGATTGCAGCTTGTCCATGTGCCCTTTCTTACACAAGGGGAATGCATGCATTGTTCAGACCATTCTGGGGGAGATTGGAGCATTGCAGATGTTGGAATCTCTTATAAGCTTTTGACTATGACTTTTTTTTTTAGAAACGAAGTATCTACTGTGTTTCCACACAGTCAAGATCCTTGACTTTAGAGATTAGCATAATTTGTTGCCACTGCTTAGTCTGTAAGGAAGAGACGTGTTTTACTTTACCAAGCCAAGCAATAACTCTTAGTGAAGTTATGGCAGCTCCTAACTTTCACTCCTGTTAACAAGGTTTAGGTAAGGGCTGGTCCTGGTTTGTTTTGCCTGGGATTTTTGCCTTGCAGTGTTAGGGAGAAGCAGAAAATACACTCCATCCCCGTCCCCCTCCTTGCATGACTGCACCCAGCCACCACTGATGCTTCATGAATGGGAAATTATAGCTGCTAAATTTGACATTGTAGATATAACTGAAAAGATTAACTTTTAGGTTTGTGACTGTGAAAATGTCTACTTCTCCTTGTATGTTTAAGCTTGGGTAAATATTTTGCAATCTGGGAAGATTTAAGAAAATTCCAAACAGACTAAATAGCCAACTTGTAATTGGAAACAACTGGTTAGAGAATTTTGTTACTGCTTTATATCTGATAGAAGTTAGGTGCTGTAAATTTGCGTGCTTTCTTTTATCCATTAAAAACTCTGTTTAGATCATTTAAGAATCATTCTTAGGTAACTGAAACAGGCTAGTCTGCTTTAGGTAGCCAAACCATGTGAAGGCTTTAAAACTTTGCTAGAAAAATATCAGGGTAAATACCAGTGCAAATACACCTGCATTAGTGTAGCTTGCCTGTGAAAAATTCTAATTTTATTATTTTTCTAATTACTACCTGTAAGATTCCACCAGAGTGGGTGGGTCAAGCTTTCCACTCCCTCTTTTCTTTCTCCTGTCCTGAAGATTTTAGCAGGGAATTTGGTAAACTAAGTAAATCCTGGTAATTAGTGAACGGGCTAAGTTTTCTGAAAACTAGGCAGAGGTGACTAAGGCTGTGATTCTGTCCACAGCTGGCTCTGGCACTTGCTAGACTCTCCGCTGAGCTGGTTTGGTGTGCTAAGCCAACAAAAATCTAACCTGACCAAAAAACATAGTTAAATCATACCAGCTAGATTGAGTAGGGCCATCATAGAACCAGAGCCTGTGCAAATGGATAGGTCTTGAATACAACTGTGTACAATTTTGTCCTAGATCAAGAAAGCTTTTGGCTAAAGGGCAAATAAATTGTAGGAAGATTGTGTGACTTGCTGCAAGTTCCTGATACTAAATACCACTTATGCACAGCAGAGAGTCTTTATGTTTAGTATGTATATGCAAATATACATATCTATCAAGCAGTTCAATAAGTTTATCCTTCTGTACCTTTGTGAAATCTAGGTTTTAGTTTCAAGTTAAATACAAGTTGTTAGTTATTTCTTTTTCTAATGTCCTATGACAGTGCACTCAAAAACTTATGCAGAGTCCATGTCATCCTTTTATGTTAACCAGAATGGCTTTATTGGGTCAGACTTGAAGTATCGGTTTGTAGAGCATATTGTTTCTGACAGTAAACAGTAAATTCTAACAGCCAATAGTAAATATATAGGGAAGAGAATAGTAAGAAGGAACATTTTATGGTCATTCCCTAAGACCATTCTAAATATCTGCAGCTTAGAGACTTTTTGAGCCAGATGTGACATCCTTGAGTTTAAAAGCTCTTCACAGAACTTGCATTTGTCCAATTACTTCCTGAACCTTTAAATTTTTGGAACTCATTCCCACAAGATGTTGTAGATCACAAAGTTTAACTACATACCATGTACAAAAAGTACTTCTGTGTAGTTTTTTTGAACCTGTCCCTTAATAATGTCAACTGCTGCTGCCTAATGCTTGCATTTGGAAAATAGTTGTGCTTTATTTATCTTCTCCATGTTACCTATAATTCTGTACTCATCTTTTCTGTCCTGTATGGTGCCTTTTTCCAGGCTGAGCAGTCCAAGTAGCATATTTCTGGTTTTACTCTTTTTTTGACAAGGGGAGGCACGATTGCATACATTACTACATCTGTGGGTGCACTGTGGATTCATACAATAGAATTCTATTTTTGTTTTGGCTCTTATAGGTCTTTCCATATGATTCTGTTTCATTTGCTTTATGATAGCTATTGAGCTAGTGTTTTCATTGACTGATCTTTCCTAACAGATAGCACTCTTTCGCTAGGTGCATTATTTTGCATTTACCAGTATTGAATTTCTGCTGTTCTCTTGCACAATCCCTCCACAGTAAGTGTTCTGCAACTGTTACTACGATGCCTAGGACCTGGGATGAGTTTGGGACTACCTTACACGTGATACTATGCAAAAAGAGTGCTTTGGGTTCCCAAAATGCTTTTCATCCAGGCGTAAGGCAGAAGACAGCAGAGGAATACAAAAAACTGTGGCAGTATTGATAAGCAGAGTTGCAGTGGACTTAAACAAGATTGCATAGACATCCTGAAAGGCTGATAAGAAAGGCTAACGATAAAGGTTTTTTTCTGAGAATTTAGTCCTTCTCTTGAGTTTTAGAAGCACTGTCAAAGGAAACATCAAGTGCTTGTTTCGCGATTTTACAAACAGAGGATGGAAGCTGCTAACTGTTAGCCTGATGGAAGCAGCAGTTGAGATTTTGGTGTTAAATGTGAGTGGATAGTTATGAGAGTAATCCAGGGGGCGGGTGGAAGTGAAAGCAAGCAATTTATGGTTAATGTCATGGAGCAAGAATCATGAGGGAAGCAGAGAAAGGGCGATGTGTTAGCCATACAAGTCAGCATTTGTGTATGTTCACTAGGATAAGCAAGAGAGAGTTAAGCAGAATAAGTTGTATGTGTTCTTCTGTTTGTCTGCTGTGGTTTGGTTCGGTATGTGCTAAGGATAACGGGAGCTTCGTGTCTGTCATTGCCACACACTAAATTGGGTAAGGAGTGAGTGGAGAATGAGTGGAGTCTCCAGTGTGATAGGCTACATGGCAGAAAGGGGCACCAGATTATTTTCTTCTAAGACCCAGCTAGGCACTGAAATGCTGGGGAAGCTCTAAGAGATCAGTCTCTTGTCTAAAACTCCACTTAAGATTCATCCTAGCCATGAAGATCTCACTTGACATAATACTGCCAGAATAAATTAAAAAAAAAATAAATGTATTTTTACTAGTTTACTACTGGCGTCCTAAAACCAAGAAAAATTACATTTTTATGTACTCTTCTAGTTCTAGGTCAAATGATTAGTTCTGTGACAAGACAGCATGACGCTTTGAGTATGACAGAAGTCCTGATGCTGCAGCAGAGGCTGGGAACATTAATGGCCAAATCTAGGTGAGTGATTTTTAATTCCGCCAGTTCCCTAGCTGTTTCATTTCTTCGTCATAGCCTTCGTTCACGTCTCCTTTGAAGCAGCATTGCAGTTCTTTTCTGAAGTATTAATATTAGAATATATTGGAGACAAAATAACAAGCTAATGTGATTACTGATTACGTACCCTTTCTTTGTCATTCTTGAGATACAGTGGCTATACTTCATACATCTTCATATGGCTATACTTCAGCTTTCTACTTGCAACTTTAGTGATTTTTCCCAAACTACTTTGCAGTTAAGGTTTTCCTCATTGTTTTCTAAGTTTGCAGATACCTGCCTGCAACAGATTTGATCAGTTATTTTATACTGAATGCAAAAAAAGCCATGATACTATAACAGCATGCTGCTATTTAGATCTGTTTCCACTTTGTGAAAACATTTGGAGAGGTCTACAACTGAGCTTTTTTAAGTGCAAGCATCTGTGCCTGAAGGCTGCTTGAAGCGTCTGCAGCTATGAGTGCTGGATGGACCAGAGCTCGAAAACCTTTGCTGTAAATTTATATATTCATGGTTAATCTGAATTGCAGCTATTGTTACCTGTTGCTCTTCTTAGCAGTGGATTCTCAGAATAAATAAGGTAGTGTTAGTAGGCTAACAAGACAAACATCTGAACGTTACTGTAGTGAGGCATTGTGGGGTGCCAGGGTAGGAAATTAGTAATAGATGTATTACCTGTATCTTCCTTTCTAAATAAAACAGGCAGACTTCATAAGCAAGAAAATGGAATAGTTAAAATAACAATGGGATGCATGTGTGAAGACTATTAAAAGTAGTCTGCAATTAAGCGAGTGATTGGGCTGATTAATAAAATTCAGGACTTCTCTTCACTACGCAAAAAAAACAGTTGTTTGTAGCATCGTGTCTCTCTGCAACAGTAGAAGCAACCAACCAACCCCCCAGTTTCATGTTGAGTTGGGGAAAAAAGCTCTATCAAATTAATGCATGTTTTCATTGTTATGGCCAGAAATTACATGAGAGAATCCGTGATTTTTGACTATGTGTCTGGCACCCTGCCTCTTTCTTACTGGGTTAATCCACGCCGTGTTGTTACCCTTTCTGTTAAGTTCTCCATTTCACCTCTGCAGGGGTTTGGTGACAGATTTATGTAGTCTCTAGGGTAGCAGTATCTCTTTTGAGTGGCTTTTTGGTCAAGAAGATGGGAAGACATAGCTGCTCTTCATTGTATTCCTTGCACCTTATTTCTCAGCAGACTGAGGTGCTACTTGGACACTAATGCTGCATGCTACTACAAATGCCTGTATAGAAAGCAACTCTTCTTAAGGTGACATCAGATTTTTTTCCCATTTAGTCTGGAAAAGTTACCAACCCCTTCTGCCTTCCTTCTTCTTGATTCCTAATCTCGCATCTCTTGTTGTCTTACTAGCTCTCTTCCAGGATTTTGACCCACTTCTCATTTCTGTAGTGGAAATTTTAGTTCTTATACAATATAAAGATGAGGTAAATGGGTTGTTTTCTTTTGTCTGACTTTCTTGTATTTAAGAAACAGGAGAGTTAGGACCCTCTGCAAGGTGGTAGAGCGTGGAGAAGCAAGTTGTGAGACTTGGTTCTATGAACATTTTATCATACTGTTTTATGAAAGTTTTACCATACATACAAAAATGTTTAAATGAAAATATCAAAAATATCAAATACTTATTTTTGGTTTCCTTAATTTAGCCATGCTGTTCTGTGTTAGTTGACTATTTTACTGTTTTACAGCAAGTGAAGTAGACTGTGTAACACAACTTAATCCAAATGGAACTTAACAGAAATAAAAACCCAAGTTTTAAAATATTAGTGTTAAATGTGGGATTTTTTCCTTCCCTTGACTTCAATTACAACGTTTTATGTACATTGCTATATGGGAAGTATTTAGAAGTGGAAGCACAGAGAGAGCCTGGCTGCACGGCTGCCAGCACAGGGCTGCCTGCAGTCCTGGAACACCTCCACCCTCTGTTGCCAGCCAGCCCTGCGGCTGCCAAAGCCAGGGCAGCCTTTCAGGATTGCCATGTGGGCTCTTTCTGTTGCCTGTGCCTGGTAACCTCCTACAGCCCAGGGCTTGTATGGGCGTCACTAGGGCTGTGCTCAGCAGTCTAAGCCAGGGAGTGCTCATTTAGACGCAACTGGAATCCAGGTAGTTGCCTTGCATAAAGGCCCTGATTTAGGAGATGAGAATTGCACCCAGTAAGTTGTTGGGTTTTGTTTTCCCCCAAGCTGCTACCATGGGAATTAAGGTGACAAATCGAATGGGTCTGTTTGGTAGTAACCTCAAGCTGAATTACTGGTAGGACTTTATCAGCTTGGTGTTTGTTGCAACTCCTTAATGCCAAATCTAACTTCACTATTTAAAAATATTTGTAGTATTTGTTCTTTTTTTTTAATTACTGCAAAATTCATCATGAAGAATTGTAATTTCAGAGAGTAATTTGTATTGGGTTGTTTTGTTGATGCTCTATTTTTACTTCAACTAAATGATCATTTTGTGGGGGTTTTTTTCCCCATTTAGAGATCACATGGTCTTCTAAAGAAGTCATGGGTAGCTGTTGTAGCTGTCCAGATAAAGAAACTGTCCCAGACAACCATCGAAACAAGTTTAAGGTAAGCAACAGACATGGTATGCTTTTGTTGCTTTCTTGTGGAGTATGTCTGCGATAGAAGAAATTTATATGAAAATGGGGTGAGAATTACTGGGTGGTTAAAACATGGTAGAGTTGCAGGTGTCTGTGGCTGCAGGTTTCTCTTGCCCCTTTAGGAATCCTCTCGTACCAGCAGTGACAGGAATAGGCTTTTTTTATGACAGTTTCCATCTTCAGGAAGGAGAAGCCCTGTGGTTTTGGTCCATCTCCATTTCAGTTGGTAAGGCCCAAAGTAAGTTTTGTTGCCTCTGGGAGGTTATGGAAGTTAAGAACGGAGTCGTAAGCATAAGGGAAGAGCTACTGGAGAAGCGTGATTATGAACCCAGATGCAGGGTCAGCAATAGAAGATTTTACTTGAAGATCACTCCTGATTATAGCATTTTGAGAACTTTGGTCCTTTACTTGAAGAAATTTTATTTATAAGCATGTTTCTGTCCCTTATATCCCTGGAATTTCTAAGCTTGTGAACACTTGTTCATGTGCTTAACATGCTTAACATGAAGCTGCTGAAGTCAGTGACTTTAAGTAAACATACCTTTGCATAGTCACACAAGTCAGATTTGCTTCTGTGCTCCAAACTGTCTCTGTGAGTTGGCAAAGGAATGTAATGCTTCCATAAAGAAAAATGATTCATGCGTTGCCTTAGGGCAACACTGAAATGAGCTTTAAAGCCATGGGAATTTCTGGAAGTGTTTAATATTATCAGTACGAAAAGCTGAAGGATAAAATATTTTTCTGTTTTCTTGCTTTTTATGAATTTGACATCACTTTGTATAACTAGTTCCTATTTTCCTCATTGTAGAATTTCTCTATTGTTTGTGTGGGTCGCTGATTTAGCAGCAGGGGGGGGAAGATGAAAGAATATAATTTGCAAAATGAAGAAAGTTGGCATAAGCCTCAGTGGCAGATGAAACTATTCCTAATTCTTTTCAATTGACTACATTTCCATTTGAAAATGCCTCTTTAAGGAGTAACATTAACTGATACCATAGGGAAGATTTTTTGGTAGCCTTTTTATTCAGTAAGAAAGAATCCTGCTAAAAGTAGTATTGTGAGGTAGAATACATGTGGAGGAAAATATACATTGTCTGAATTCCATAAAGGATGCAGATGACCTCCAACTGGTTTAAAAGCAGAAAGACTAAGAGTTTAAGCTTTATACACATGTTTTCATGCAAGATAATCATAGGGTATTTGAATTATTTGTTGACTTTTAAAAGGCAGAAAAAAAATCTAAAACAGTCTGGTGATTCAGCACAGTGCAAGGCTATACAGGTATGTGAAGGAAACTTTATCTTGGAACCCCTTATCCTTTATCATTCCTCTTCCCAACTGTAAGTGGAGTTATATGACAAAGCAAATATTTTTTTTTTTTAGAAACAGGGCTCTGAAAGATTTCATTATTTGAGGTATGCCTTATCTGTGTGGAAATACTAGAATATGTACATAAAGCCAGTTTTAAAAAAATAAAATTAAACTTATGAATCTCTTCTATTTTTAAATTTCTCCTCAGATTTTACAATAATATTATGCAGTTTCATTCATATTGCTTTTAAATATTTATTCTTTTAATTCTGGGTTGGGGGAGCAAAGGAAGTGGTTAGGTGAGGTGATTTTTTTTTAAACTTTTATCTTAAGGCTTGTACCTGATATGACAGAGCAGATGGAGCACATCAGTGAAACATTAAGGTTTTTATTAGTAGTATTGGTGCTTAAAAGAATACTTACCTAATGCTATTTAACTTCCTTTTTATAGGTTATTAATGTCGATGATGATGGTAATGAACTGGGTTCTGGCATAATGGAACTTACAGATACAGAACTAATTTTGTACACCCGTAAAAGGGACTCTGTAAAATGGCACTACCTCTGTCTCCGTCGCTATGGCTATGACTCAAATCTTTTCTCTTTTGAAAGTGGCCGAAGGTGTCAAACTGGACAAGGTATGTGGAATTTTTGTATATAAAGCTTTGTGAAAATTTATTTCATGTTGGAAGACAATTTTGTTTAAGAAAGTATATTTGCCTGTCCTTTGGCAAGGATTATAAAGGCCATACTTTTATATGTGAATGTGGTTTCTGGATAAAAAGTAAGTTACCTTATGAGGAACAGTCTTATGGTAAAATGAGGATTTGAGTTGCACGTAGTTTTAGGGATTGTATGTGTGGATGCTTCTGGTCAACTTAGGAGGTGGTTTTGACAGGGAAATTCTCCTACCTTAGAGGTTGACTTGACTTTCAGGGAGGGGCAGTGAAACCTGGAACTGTGGAGGAATCTTCTCAGAATTCAAAGAATTCTCTATTTTTAGATTTTTAAATGACACGAGCACTGGTATGAACTGGATATTGCTACCCTGTTATTGTCTTCAGTAACACACTTATGTTTCATCCTTTTCCTAAAACAAATACCACTTTCATTTATATCAATGACATCATTGTCAAATTTTGACACATTTTTGTATGAAGCATGTAAACTTCAGCTATGCTCAGTTATTTTCTGTGTGGCTTTAATTGAAAAAACATGGTTACCTTTCCAGTTCCCAGATCATGCCTGCCTTGGCCAAGGTTGGCTCCCAGTGAGAAGATTTAGGCTTTTCTCCTTCTCTTCACTGCAGCAGTCCCTGAGGGAGTATCTGTTTTGTTCGAGGTCTCAGCCTCATTCTGCATCTTTCTACTGTGATGTAGCTGTGGGTAGTTGGAATTCTTATCTATTTATATGTTGTGAAATTAAGTAGCATTTTTTTTTTCTTACAGATTTTTAGCATTTACTAGTGCTTTTATGAATAATGATATTTAGCAATTGCAATTTTTATTTTTTTTTAATTGCACTGTAAAAAATCAGGAAGATGAAAGAACTTGATCATAAACAAAGCTGGTCAATCTTCATTGTCCAAGTAGAGGTAAGGGCAGACAGGGTTTTTTTGATAGAAGTTTAGAAGGTGTTCTCAGTTCATCTCCTAATGAGAAATAGAGATGTTTTCAAATGTTACAGTATACTCCATACTAAATTAAATTTTCAGACTTCTGAGAAAAACATATTAAACTTTGTTTTGAAGAAAATCACTTTAATTGATTTTGCAGGTTTAATTTACTGCTTCTTGTAAACACGTAAAAGAGATAGTAATAAAATTCAATTGACAATACTATTTCAAAGGTTCTTCTCCATGGCCTATTAGCAAGTCTGCAAAATTGTCCACCGAGTCTAATTGACTTCTCTGCTTCCTAATTTCTTTTTTTTTTTTTTAAATAAGATTAAGCAGGCTGTGTGAGCAGCAACCCTTTCCTCCCTCTTTTGTTTCCTGCCTTCTTTATGTAATACTAAAATACTGCAAATATTGAGAAAAAAGAAATCTGGCAGAATATGTTCTCTCTGCTGCCATTTTGCAATGGAGCATTGTTCCCGAGACCTACACTGGGTTTTGTGGGCACAGTTGCAAAACTTCATCTTCATTTGGCAAGATGTCCAAGAAGGTTTTCATTTGAGAATACCCTGAATACTGCCTAGCAACTTTTACTGATTACATCAGTCAGTATTCTTTTTTTTTGTCTTCTACTCAATCTCACATTATATCTATTGATAAGTTGTCAGAATGCACTGATGGCGAAACATTGAGTTTGTGCTAGATTTTAAAAGCCCTGAAGACATGTTTTGGGAGCAAAGCTAAAAGATAATTCAGGACAGAAAACTTGATCACCATGTGTCACCATATTTTGTAAGTGACAGATCACATTGTATTTAATGTGAATGTATTTAACAAAAATCAAGGTTTCATGAAGTTGTTTTTGCCTGCGGCTTCAGTGCCAATTTAGTTCACCTCACCTTTTAAGGAATTGGCAATTGGAAACACCTTTTTTTAAAGAAAAGGGCAAAGGCAGCTGAATTTCTCAGAAACATACTGGGAGCTTTTTAAAGCTTGTGAACCTAGGTTATTTTTTTTATTTTATTTTTTTGTCCATTAAGATTTAAGCATCCTGTGTGAATTTTCAGAAATACATGAAAAATTAAACATGGACTATTGTACTTGAGCTGGATCATGGGTTGGGGAAATGTAGTAGAAGCAGCTCTGCAGCTGCTGTGTTGCAAGCATGAATCTTATTCACTGCACCAGCTGAATATTAGTTGTTGTGCGTCATTCCTCTTAGCCCATTTGGTATATTCCCAGCTGGGTTTTTGTGAACTTCTGCCATGTGGAGCATTTCTGGTAGTTCTGATCTGTCAAAGTTCTGCGTCCTTAAATAAATAGATTATGATAGAAATTGCCACATATTAACATAATTGCACTTACAGAACTAGCTGTATAGGTAGGTAGTGTTTAGTAAAGAGTGTTTTAAGATTGTAATAGTCACTTTAAAAAATGAGCACCTGCACCCACGTTTAACAAGCATGTCAACTTTAACTTCATGCTTTCAATGGAAGAATAATCCAAAGCTGCGACTTTGCCGGTGAGGGTAAGTTGGGGCGCTCCCTGCTGTTTAAAGGCAAAGTGGCACAATACACACGCAAAATACATGGTATTGCTGCTAACTTTGTGTTCTGTGTCTATCCTTTAGCCTAAAGCAAGTGGTTTGTTACTGTCCGTTTCACACAGTTTGTCTTACTAGCTTTTCATTTTAATCTTCTTAAAGAAACTAAACTTTTACCCAGTGTTTAAATCCTTCTTTCCTGTTGTGCAGGTATCTTATTTTTATGGTAATTTAATAGAAATCTGGTTTAAAAAAAAATGACCTTGTAGCACCACAGTAGTTTCATTTAGTGGAGGGGGGTGTTAAATTTATTTATTTAACAGATACCCTTTTTATCAGCTTAAAAAAAAAAAATAATCTTGCCTTGTTTTGTGGTTTGTGGGGTTTTTTTGGGGTTTGGTCCGCCCTCCCCCCCTTTAGCACTCAAAACTTAGTTTTGCTCTTAACTGAACCAGTTTTCTGTTCTAATTTAACTTCTGGTGCATGGGAATCTTACTCTTCTATTAGATAAACACTTTAAAGGTTCTCACAGTAATTTTGTGTGTTTTGGTGCACTAAAAATTTTTTGCTTCTTTAACAGGTATTCATTACGTCGATTCCAGTTCTATTTTTTGAAAGTTAAATACATTGTAAGGCATGTTTCTTACGTTAAAGGATTTTGATTTTTTTTCTTGTGTATTTATAGGAATCTTTGCCTTTAAATGTGCCCGTGCAGAAGAGCTATTTAATATGTTGCAAGAGATAATGCAGAATAATAGCATAAATGTGGTAGAAGAACCAGTAGTAGAAAGGAGTAATCATCAAACTGAGTTGGAAGCTCCAAGAACCCCTCGAACACCTACCAGTAAGTATGGTTATACTGTCAGATGACATACATGAATGTATGTGGTACTTAGCTGAAAATAGCATTTAGTTTGCATTAAATCTTTAAGTAATTATAAAGAAAACTAATTTAAAGCTAAGAGGCTAATTACCAGTAATGCATTCTCTTGAGGTACTTGCTGAGGATTCTCTTTTGAGAATCCTGTCTTGGGAGCAAAACTGCCATAGTCAGTCAAGTTCTTCAGCTTTAAGTAGTAAGTTCTGGGAACTTAGTTGTTGCATAAGAACACTGCTTCAATGAAGCAGTGTTCTTATGAACACTTATGAATACACCTATTGAATTTCTTTATAATATATCATCATATTTTACTTCTAGCACTTCTGAGAAATGTTAATGTTGGGCAATGTTCCAACCTTTTTTATTAGGGGGAAAAAAGTAATAGTAATATCACATCTACAGTGGGTTTGGAATCTTTCTTTTGCTGTGACTAGATGGATGGATAGAGTGAAGTCCTTTCAAAAATGCCGGAGGATTTTAGGTAATCTCAGGCAGATGGCTTGATATTTGAAACTAGGAATTCCAGGTTATTGATGATTTCAGAGAAATGGAAGCTTAAGTAAGTCAGTCCCTGTTTGTTAGGGAGACATGCTAGAAAGAGAAGTTGGATAGGGCGTTTAATGGGAGGACTGCGGTGTATAATACACCTAGATTTCAGTGGTTGCTTCAGACATGTTTCCCAGTAAATACTGGTATGCTATACTCTGCAATTTGCTTTCCCTTTCCTTCCCCCCAGCAAAATTGAGTCTTGTGAATATTTAATACTGTTTTACATATTGTAATTTCTCTTTTTGAAAATTGAAAATTAACATATAAAGCATCTTACTTTTATACAGTAAAATGTTCTATTTTAATATGGTTTTGCTTGTTTTCTAATTGAATCAGCTCCTGGGTTCAATGCACAAAGTTTGCCTAATGGGTATCCCAGATATCCATCTTTTGGAGATGCTTCTTCACATCCTTCCAGCAGACATCCTTCTGTTGGAAGTGCACGCCTCCCCTCTGTCGGTGAAGAATCAACACATCCTTTACTTGTACCAGAGGAGCAAGTGGGTATTTTTTCCCCTTATATAACTTAGGTTTTACATTAGTTCAGGTTTTTCTGATGCTTGTTCTATAGGCTTTCATTTATGTTTTTCAGTATCAGGTATAATGTATTTCTGCTGTACGTTAACTACCTCAGAAAAGTGTTTGCTTTGTCTCTTTAAAATGATACTTTGTAGGATAGCTTGCTGAGGAAAAGTAACTTCTAAGTTGCTTTTCATATTTATATACAAATAAAGGTACAGAAAGTATGTATTTGCATATACTCTTTTCAAAAATTTCAGTAATTATTTTTAAACACATAAACTGTACTTTATAATGAGAGGTTGAAAAGCTTCTTTACATGTAAGTCCTTCTATTTGTGAATAGAAAGCATGGAATAATTTAGGTTAGAAGAGACCTCTAGGGTTCTCTAGGTCAAATTTCAAAGTTAGAGGCGGCTGCACAGAGCCCTGTCCTGTCATGCTTTGACTACTCCAAATGAGGGGATTCCACAGTGTCCCTGAGCCACATGTTCCAGTGTTTCACCACCTTTGTTGTGAAAGCATTTCTCCCTAATATGTAATTGGATTTTTTCCTGTTACAGCTGGTGTCCCTTGCCCCCTAGCCTTTTGCTGAACATCTCCAGAAAGGGTCTGGCTCTGTCTTTTCTTTATCTATTAGGTAGTTGAAAACATCTGTTAGGGGGTTTCCTGGCCTTCTCTTAAGACTGAACAAGGACAGCTCTCTGCTTCTCCTTGTATGTCACATGCTCCAGCCCCTCTAATCATGGCCCTCTACTGAACTTGCTTCAGTATGGTGATGTCTGTCTTGTACTGGGGAGCCCAGATTCAATCTCACAAGTGCTGAACTGATGATAATAATCACTTTCCTTAACCTACTGGCTGTGCTTTTGCTAACACAAACCAATGCACATTTGGTTTTCTTTGCTGCAAGGGCACACTGCTGACTCACATTCAGCTTACCAACCACCTGGACCCCTCATGCTTTTCTGCAAGGCTGTTTTTCAAGTTGGTTGGTGCCTAGCCTGTACTGTTGGTGGTGTTCCACACCAGGCACTGGACTTTGCATTTGCTGTTGCTGAACTTCATGAGGTTTCTATGAGGTCAGTTCTCTAGGCTGCTGAGATCCCTGTCAGTGAAAACCCTGCCAATCTAGGATAGACTGAAAACTTTCAGAGGGTGTGTTCTGTCTCATCATTCAGGTTGCTGATTGCTGATAAAAATGTTAGCCGAGTTTAATAAAATGTAATGTGGTTTAGGAAGACTCCTGTGTGTGACAAGAAACAGTGTTGGAAACAAGAGAAGGTAACCAGAGCAAAGTGCAGTGAACTGTCTTGTGGGAAAGGATTTGTTAGAAGCCCCCAAAAAAGAGTCCAAGTGTTATTTATTGTTGGAGTTATTGAAGAGTAAATGAGTTTAAAGAATCGGTGTAGGAGTCGAGTGAGCGGTAAATAACACTTCAGCTTGTAGAGTTTGACATAGAAGTTGGGAAGGCTAGATGCCTGCTGCTGTAAAATACTCCTTTCACTGTTTCGGTAGCCAGACAGAATTAAAATTTAGAGAAGGAATCCATTACTCCAGTCTTTCCCATTCAGCCTTGTGTTGATCCACTGTGGGAACTTGGAGGGATAAACTAGTGGTGTATTCCTGCCTGTCTTAGTGGCACCTGGTGCCAACTCCTGCTCCTTTTTAATTCTGAGTGCTGCAGTTTGTATGGAATCGTATATTTTTCTACTTCAGTTTCTGGTATTAATGGAGGCTGTTGGCTCTTGGAGAAAGAATGGCCCGTTCTTCCAGTAGAGCCAACCTCTCTTCTCATTGCTTAAGTTGTACACAAGGTGAGATTGTGGGGGTTTTTTAGGTCTTGGTTTGATTATTTTTTTTTTTTAAATGGCCAGTGAATTTCCTTTGCAGTGTGGAAATTACAAAGATAAATTTAGCTGAACCAACTATCGAACCATTGGTTGATGTCATGGTAAGGGACAACAAAGTAGAGCTCTGCTTCACTGATTTGTCCAAGTGGACAAATGAGCTAAGTTAGAGCAGCCCAAGGTTGCCCTGACCAGAGCAGAGCTGGAATAGAACTTTAAAAGTTGTAACTAGAGCACAACTGATGTAAAACATCAAATCAAAATAATTATTAATGTAGGATGTAAATTCTGGTCTTTTGTTAGAGTAATATTAACAAAATCAACAACAAAATTTCAGGTAAACAACCCAAAACTGAGCACAGTTCATTAAAATGTGAGAGAGTTGACCTTTGCTCTTAAACAGCTGCTACCACAAGATTTGGTTTTCAGGTATTTTGATTAGAAGAGCAGGGAGTTAAGAAGGAAGGAAATTTGGAGGGGGAAAAAAGCATAAATAACATTTGAATTTCTTTTTTTTTTCTTCCCCTTTTAGGTGCACACTTACGTCAACACTACTGGGGTACAAGAGGAAAGAAAAAATCGATCAAGTGTGCATGCGCCACTGGAATCAAAGCTTTCAAACACTGAAACAACTAAAATGAAAGAAGACCAGATGTGTTCTGATGACAGAGATGCCCAGGTTCTCCTGGAGCCTGAAGGAGTTAAGTTTGTTTTAGGACCAACACCTGTTCAAAGGCAGTTAATGGAAAGAGAGAAACTGGAGCAACTTGGGAGAGACCAAGTTAGCGGCAGCAGCACAAACAACACTGAATGGGACACTGGGTACGACAGTGATGAACGTAGAGAAACACCATCTGGTAATAAATTCGTGTATGAAAATATAAATAGGTTATCAATCCCTAGTGCCTCAGGGGTCAGGAGAGGTCGTTTGACATCAACCAGTACCTCAGACACCCAGAACATTAACAACTCTGCTCAGAGGAGAACTGCACTGTTGAACTATGAGAACTTGCCATCCTTGCCTCCTGTTTGGGAAGCCCGCAAGCTGAGTAGAGATGAAGATGACAGTTTAGGACCAAAGACCCCATCTCTGAATGGCTACCACAATAACCTAGATCCAATGCATAATTATGTCAATACAGAGAATGTAACAGTACCAGCAAGTGCTCATAAAGTAGAATTTACACGACGTCGGGACTGTACCCCAACAGTCTTTAACTTTGACATTAGACGTCCAAGTTTAGAACACAGGCAGCTCAACTATATACAGGTTGACTTGGAAGGTGGTAGTGACTCCGACAACCCTCAGACTCCAAAAACTCCCACCACTCCACTTCCGCAAACTCCAACCAGGCGCACAGAGCTGTATGCTGTGATAGACATTGAAAGAACTGCTGCTATGTCAAGCTTGCAAAAAGCACTGCCCCGAGATGATGGTACTTCTAGGAAAACTAGACATAACAGTACTGACCTGCCTATGTGAGCCTAGGAAGCATTAAATCATTTGCACCTTTTGTGAAGTTTATAAAATTGAAGATGCAAGTACTTTGCATTTCTTAACACTAACGCCTTTTATAGAATAATAGAACTTTTTCTGCATACTTCATGTACTTGTCTAACTAAAGGGAATTAATGTAGAGCAAGTATTCATTTAGGTAACACTATTTCATTCTACAGTAGTAGTAATTACTGCATAGCAGCATCACCACCTTTCACAGTGCCTCTTTAAATTGATTACAGTCTGAGTGACATGCCATTTTGAATTTATAAATATTCTGGTCTGGTGCCTATACTTGTTAATGGCATTTATAACACTTTTTAAAGCCTCTTGGTATGTGCATTATTAGCAGATAAACCTAATCTTTCAAGATACGTATCTTATGTTCATTCCTTATTGAAGTGGCTCCTCCAGAAAGAAATGTATGTAATGCATTAATTCACTCAGTTTGACGTACACAAGGTATATTCGTTCATCTCAAGGGATATAAACACCACACCCTTTTTGTCTGTTTTTTAGTTTGTTTTTTTTTTTTTTAAGACCACATGGGCAAGAAGGCCTCTAATTCCCGATAGTTTTCTTAACTTGTGTGATATTGGAGAGGTCACATGGAAGTTTGTTAATCAGAGCTATAAACGCATCTAAACTCAGCCTTAAGCTCCTTCCTGTAGAAGAGAATTCTGAATATCAAGTTCCCTGTGAAATCTGACAAAATTTTAATCTCATTAGAGTTTGGGGTTTTTTTTGGTGAAGGAATTCACAGGTTGGCTGTATGAATTAAGGTTCTCTTGTCATTTCTTAGTTCAATGTGCCTTCCTTTCTTTGCATTTGTCTGTTTCTTTATCTGTTCCATAATGTCTTGTTTTAAAAGTCAAAATTTTGTACATAGCTTTAATTATTGTTCAGGGTCATTTATGTGTTTCTTACTCTCTGCATTTGACAAAGAAAAACTCTTGAAGGTCAAATGGTTGTCTTTGTCCAGTGTTCTACTTTTTTTTTATGCCTGACAGAAATATCCCAGCTCTCCAGCAGCATGCATTATTGCACAACTGGAAAGGTTTATTATGCAGTTATTGTCTTCCTCTAAAGCATCAGACACAGGTTACACGGGAGGCAGGGTACTGGACTTAGTTCTGTATAGAAAATTGCACATTCTAGCGATGTGCATCCATAGTTGATAGTATACTTTAATTTAGAAAGATATCTAGTAAATTATCTGAAGGTAGTGTTATCTATGAGCATACTTCCTTTCCTTTTGCAGTTGGTTACAATGATGGCTGCTCAGTGTTACAGGTACATCCAGGTAGAATATTATTTGTTGAATATGCCAGATGCACCCTTAGCAGAAGTTTTTGGGTTTGGTTTTGTTTTGTTTTTTTAATACTCGGAATAACTTTAGAATTCTGGCAGTATTGCAGGTGCACCTTGGTACTAGCAGCAGAAGAGATTACTCTTGAGCCTGTGATTGCAAAGGAACTGACACTTGTGTGAACTGGTGTGATGTAAAATAACCCTTGAACTGTGAGTGAGGAAAAACATGCAAGAAAAGCCATTTGGAGATCTGAAAAAGAATTAAGGGTCTTCAGGCAATATTTAAATTGAAGTTTTATAAAAAAACAAACTACAATTATTTTCAGTCTTTTCAATTGGAGTGTATTCCTGTTCCTTTGTTAACTTTTTCTTTGGTCTTCTCTCAGTTTAGTAGTGGCAGCAGAAGTAGCACCTGACATACATGCGTCTTGCCACACCATTAAGGGATATCAGGCAACCTTTTCACTCTTTCTTTCTTCCTTACAGACTGTACGGTACTGAAATACCAGATGCACAAAGAACATAATTTGCAGAAGTAAAAGTTGGGAGTCATTGAGACCATTATGAGGAACTTAAATGAGATTTAAAAAAAAGCCCATTAATTATTTCACGATCAACCTATGCATACTTTAGTGATAGACTCATTGACTTGTGGGGAGACCTTGGTACTCAAGAAGGTAATGACTACCTAGAGCTAGACATTTTACAGGTCTGCAGTGTTAGTGCTCCTTCACATCTTTGCCATTGCCTCACCTTATGCTATGGACCAATCTTCGTCTTTACTGAAGAGAAATTACCGGGTATTGCAAAATACTTAGTGGGTTAATGCTATTGGTGTGATTCTTGTTCTTAGCTTATAGCTCATTTAAATTTGTGAGCTGAACTAATGCTTCAGCATGTGTTTTGAAGCAAATGTGTTTGATCTAGCTAGCTGCCTAGAAATATTTGGTTCTCATCTATATAGTATGGGTGTTTCAGAAAATACTAATTAATTGGACCCTTAAAACACACCTTGTGAAGCAGGGAAGTAATATTCTTAATTGACAAATAGGGAAACAGAAGCTTCAAGTAGATCCTACGTGACCTGCTGAAATTACAACAACCAACCATATCCCTCCTTAGTTTGGGTGCACTGTCCTATGCATTTATCCTGAATAGTCTCGGATAACAAGGGATGGTCTGAGTAATTTTTTTTTATTTTATGTTGTTGAAAGGTTCACAGGACTTCATAGGGGGTGTTTTCTTTGCTCTGGTCCCCAGAATTGAGAACATACTGAAATTTCAGCTTTCTGGAGTCTTAATTATATTAATAAGACTGACGATGTATTTTCCAGGACTATTTTTTTACCCTCTTATATTTTACAGGTGGGACAATGCTTTCCCATTTTGTGTACGCTGCAAACATACTGGGTAGTCCCTGTTACCCATGCTACTCATCTTTAGCGTTCCTTATTTTCTGCCCCTTGAAGTAGATGTAGTTGCAATGCACTTTACCCTTTGAGACTTGGTAAATATTTTTTTTCAATTCAGTCTCTTTTTATAGGCTGTGATGTTAGGTTTAGTGTCTGTAATCTAGGATTCAGTTTTCAGTTGAAAATCTCTCCACAGTATTTAGATCATATTTATTTTGGGCCCACAGATGTATAGACGGAGAAACTACAAATCAGTTACTAAAGAAAATGGTTACATATAGGTCCTGCAAAAATGGCAGCATCTCCAGCATTTCTGCTTTTCATCCATAACATGCAGTTGGCTTCTACCCTTCAAGCACATTTGACAAGGGAAAGCCTTTAACTGTAGGTATTCCTTTAATGCAATCATTTGGGAAAGACGTACACCAACGTATCTTTTAAACAAGGAAACTGAGTTGATAAAACAGATGAAACAGTGACCAAAAGTACATAATAAAGATTGTACTAGAAATACAGTTAGTGAGAATTTAATCCATTGGTTATATCAGGATTTTTTTTTCCCTCAAATTGATGTCAAGAGGTGGACCAATTTTTTTTAATTTTGTGGTGTTTCTTGGTGGTTCCATAAAACAATATAAAAAAATACCATTCTGAAAACCTTAACTCTCATTAGAGTGTTTTTTGTTTCCCCTGATAAATTTATTTTGCATATGACAGGGGTTGAATGTAATGGTGTGTCTTGAAGCACTGCTCCTGTTCTTATTAAAGTCTACAGAACTTTATAGAAATCTTAAGTGTTCAAATAGACATTTTGCATCATAAACTGCTTAATTCCTCCCCCTCCCCCAGCCCATGTTTGGACATTTGTGTGTGTGTGTTTACACCTCTGACTAGGTAGGGTTTGGGTGTAAAAAGGGCCACAGAAAGTTGTCAGCTGTACAAAGTCCAAACCAATGTCGAAACAGGGCTGCTCTTTTGCCGGTGACAGACCAGCAATTGATTTTGCTGGTTTTATAACAGCGTGTATTGGCTCAAAATCTGGCTATCCTATCCTTGTTTTTGTTTTATATTTAACCACTTCTCAATGAGACAGAGTCAGGAGAGAGCAGATTGTCTTTTTTCACTGTCAGTGAAGTAAAAATGCAAGTTCTGATTAATGTTGGTTACTACTTTGAGCATATAATGATGCATCTGATTTGGACCTCTATTTCTAAGTAGTATTCTCCTCTTCGTGTAAGGTGGGATCAATGGTGAAATTCCATTTCTGCACTGTACTAATTTATTTAATGGCTGCAAATAAGATTAAACTGACTTAGTAGGAACTAATAGTGGACTTAAATCTGAAATTCTCCTGTGTCCCCTAAAGAAGTTTGGTTCTTCAGTTTGATAGATAGAATTAGGTGTTTTGGGAATTTATAAGATCTTCCCCATCTTTTCCTTGAGGTAGCAATTCAGGCATTTATATTTGACAGTATTTACTTAATGTAAACATAAGTTCGTTTATGATATCTTCATTTTAAATTCATATACACTCCAAAAAAAAAAAAATCCAGAAGAAATTCCACCACAAAAAACTGCGTTAAGATGGAGTCAAGGTTGCTGATGTCCTTCTTATAGAGCATATGTGGAAAAGACAAGAAGTCATGAGATAAAGTTCTTTTGCAATCTTTAGGAATTGCTTCCTCTTTTCAACAACATAAGTGAATAAGAAAAAAAAAACCAACAAACAACTTAGCAGCTGCAACTCTGACCATGTATACATTATTTCTTGTGATACTGTGCTGTAAGGTATGTGACTAAGTCTGTCAGATGTCTTATGAGGATATTATCCTAACACGTTGTTTACTCCAGATTAACGCAGTATTTTGTTTGGAAATATGTAGGTGTACAGATAGAAATAGAATATGAGAGATAAAGTTACCTTTAAAGTTGACGAAACAAGTGTTGGACATTTCTATATTTTTATATATTACAAAGGGCATTTTGAAATTTTTCCTGCAGTTTTAATAATTATTTAGTGTGGTAATATACATATATGTGACAATGTTTTCTGCTATATCCATTACTTTGGTGTAATTCTATTTTATGTAGCAAATATGTGTATATACAAAGGAGATAATGTAAAAAATATGATTAAGAAATAGGCTCGAGCCCTTCAGAACCGGGACCGTCTTCCTCTGTGTCTGCAAAGTACTTAATGCCTTGGGGTCCTAGCCACAGCTCACGTCCGAGACCTATGGTGGCTGAATTGCCAAGCGATGAGCGTGGAGGAGCAGCTCCTCTGCTTTCCACGAGAAGCCTTAGTACAAAATGTGCCGTGAAGCTCACCTTACCGCTCCCTGGTGCTGGGGCTGTGCTGTTCGTGGTCATTCCCAACGCCACCTGCCAACAACCCAGAGAGCCCAGAGTCCGTCTGTCCTTTGCTCCAGTCCTTCCCTTTGGCAGTAGGAAAGGAAGTCTGAGGTAGGAGCTTTGATGTCATCAGGGAATCTTCCTTGTTAGCAGGGCGATCCTTCCGGAGCTTGTTCGGGCCTCGTGCAGTGTCCTTTGGAGCCAAATGAATGAGTCGTGTTGACTTCAAGGGCCACTGGATGTGTTCCTGCAAGATCAGGTTCTGCTGACATAACAGCTCTGTTACACCTGAGGACCTGGTTGGTCAAGTTCTTCAGGAATGGTCTAAAAATACTGTAAAAATATAAATATATTTAATTACATGTACTGAAAAAAAAAAATCCTATGTTGTGGTCAGAGTTCAGATTACTATGTGAATTTTGATTTCTCAGTCATACTTGCATATATATTGCTTTAACTATTATGTATGAAAGAGGAAGTGATTCTAAAGTGTGTGAAAGATCAGGATTACACCTGTTTTTTAATGGTTATATTATTTAGGAATGGATGTCAGCAAATTTAACTCCATATTAATGCAGTTTTTTTGCATTAGAATATGTGTGTATATCATACACCCACATTTTATATATAATATATTATATATTTGGTACTAACTTTGTATTTTCCTTGAAATTTTGCCAAATCTTGAACACAGATGTTCTCACTTGTAAGACTTTGGTACTTAATAACTGAATGTATAAGAAATGCTCTGGTATGAAAGGAAAGAGTGTTGTATGGTGTCCCACAATACAGGTATCTCAACCAGCAGGCACATTGCCTTTTCCACGTCTCGCTTCATTGCAGCGTCACCTGTCGTCTCCTGAAAAACTGTCTGTGTTTTTAACTAAACTGCAGACCTGCCATTACAGTACAGCTGAATACCGCTCAAGCATGAAAGCTGACTGGTAGTAGTAAAAATACAATAGTCACCAGTGTGCCACAAATGCATTTATTAAATGCAGAAACAGACATTTCTACAAAGGCCAAAATCTTATGTTGTATGTTCCTTTCTTGTCATTACATTGTATGATATTGTAAGATTACTGTATGTCCTAATTTGCATTATAAATGTTTTTTCCTACTTAAAGGCATAAATATAGCAACTTTGTATAAAGGTAGCTTTCTAGATTTTTATTTCTTTTATATAAAAAAAGTCTAAACAGTGGGAGTACCATTGCCAAATTGTTTATAAAATTTCAGTTTTCCCTGTTCAATGAATTTGTTTTTACAAACATTCCGTACTTCTTTTATGAAAAAAGTGGTATTATACTATGCAGAAAGAGTGTATTTTTATGCCATTCCACATTAATCTTAGAAAAAAACTAATTTCACTTGTTTTAAGCTGTCATTATTGAGAAAGCTTACCAAATGCGCATTTTTTAAAAAAAAATGTATTATGTATTATGACAACACTTTTCCCCTTTACCAGTGCCAACTTCATTTGGAAAAAAAAAAATAAATTGTAGCATGGCAATAAACTATTGATTTTACATTGAAGATTGCCTGTGGGTTACTTCAGTATTTCCCAGTGTTAGTGTCGCTGTATTGTATTTCGTTAGGATAACCTTTTTTGTTTTTCTTTAAATCGTTACTTCAGGTACCTATTCCCTCCCGCCCCTGCCCCTTGTATTCCACTCATTACTCAGTGGTAAAACCACCCAGAATGTGATGACATGGAGTCTGTAAATTTTTCTCCAAGCTTTTGTTTCATTTCGACTTGTGTTCTGTCACATCTTTCTCATGTACTTAGATTTTATTTTATTTTTTGTTGTGGTAGTACTGTTGCTATTGACTACTGGCTAGTGAATCACATGCCAGCAATTTGAATGTGCTCCTTTCTGTTATTAAAATGACTATGATTTCACAAAACCCAAATGGAATTTGTTAGCATAGTACTGATAAATTCAGAAAGAAAGTAATAAGAAAATACAAGGCTGAACTCCTGTCCAGATGGCCTTTTCACTTTCTTCTGGAGACTAAAAAATACGGTGGTGTGATTTCTCAAAATTCAGTATTTCCTCTTTTCTCCCTCCCAAGTCACTGTTTTAAGGCATAATTTCAATAAAGATGTTTCTAGCCAACAAATGAACAAAACCCTAGAAACAGCTGGAGATTGGTTTTTTTTCAGAACCTCTTAAGAAACAACATTATGTAGTCCTTGCACAGTATTGGTTAGGTAACTTAGACATCTGAAAATTCAGTTCTCAAGAAGGTTTTCATATCCCTGGCCAACAGTTTTGCAGCTTTCCTAAAGGGAATGGCTGCTTAGCAGTCCATCACACTTCATGTTTCCATACTAACATGATGCGGAGTTCAGTAGAAACTTTGGGTTTTTGTACCTTCATTTTGAACAGAAATAAAGCTTCCCAGTAATGTTTGGTTGAAATGCTTCAGTGCACTACTTCTGATGTGACAGCAGATAAAATATATGCAGTTAGAGAATTAATTGCTAGCAATATTCTAACTAAAACACCATGCAACTGATATAAGTGCTTCCAATTAAAATATGCATATGCCTCGCATTCTTGACCTAATGATGCTTTGTTCTGAAATAAAATTTTGAAGCCAGCTCAAAGTAGGTGGCATTGATAGCCAAGTATCAGAGCTGACCTTGCAGCCGTATGTGTACTAGGACTTCCAATAATGATATAAACTGGCCTTGTTAAAATCCTGGTACATAAATCACAATAATACATCTGTTAGGTTTTGGTTGGGAGCACCTGAAGAGTTGGATTTTGTGAAGAGTCTGTTTTCCTTCTTTCCTCAAATTCATACCCGCTCAGAGGCTTAAGTGACTGGTTTGACTGAAGTTAAGCCTCAAGCTAGACACTGTGATCGGTGCCTGAAATACTGGTCCTGGAAAAAACAGGGAATGGTTGCTGCTCTATTATTCCTACATCGTAAATAGTTTAGCTGTAAGCAGAAGGTCTCAATCTGAATTAAAGCACTATCAGTAGATACGGAGACACATGGAGGTCTAATTGAGAATTCACCCTTGGCCAACTGAGCCTGTGCTACACCAAGCTGTCTGGTGTGTTGGGAACACGCTCTGTTTCTTAATCCTGAAAGAAAGTGATTTACAAATTATATGGTTTGTGAAAAATACTAAAATGAGGCACTTTTTTTTCCCCCTTCACATATTCACAGTGTGACCTTAAAAATTGCCATGAGCACATCAGAGGTGAGGGCACTGCACAGCTGGAAGTGAGAGGCAGGAACCTGTAACTAGTGCTGCTGCTGGGCTCTTTCTATTCTGGTGTCACTACTTTTACACATGATAAATCATAGCTTAGCAATAATCAAAACTGCCTTAAACCAAACTTGCAAACTCTGCACAGTAAGGGTTTTTGTATGAGTATTTCATCTTCCAAAGGCCATAGCTCAGTTAATTGTCCGAGGCGCTTTAACATCTTTTTTCCCCCAGCTCACACCACAGTAGCAGCAGATGTGAATTAAAATAAATCATTAGTTCAGTACAAATCTTTATGAATGCTCTGAGATAAAAATAGTTAACATTAGGTTATTAGCCCTAACCAAAACTTAAGATACTTTCCTACATAACTATGAGGAAAACTGAAGATGTTAAAGTTCAATTAGTACTCCAATTTATTCAGAACAAGGTTAGGGGGGAAACATATCTAACTCTTCAAATAAAACAAAGCAAAAAGCCCAAAGAACTTCAGAAAAATCCCAACCAGGTATTGACATACTAAAAACCAGAGACAGATGTGAAAGTTGGCAGAGTTTTAGTCATGTTCTTTTTTGCCATCTCCATTGGGATGGATACCTGTCTTTGGCCAGTTTCAATCAGGAACAAACAGCTTCGCATATACCCAAGAGATTTGTATCTGGCAGCAAGAAGAGGAATACCCGCTCGAATTAATTCTTGAGGCACAAATCATACAAACTAATTTCCTTTTTTTTTTTTTTTTTTTTTTCTCTCCATATGACCAGGTAACTAACGGGCTTTTTGTGTGGAGGAAAAGTAGCGATGGGACAAGGCTTGGATGTGGTCTCACACATCTACAAAGGTGCCAAGAGAACAGTTACCAATTTTTTAATAGTGTTTTTAACTGGTGCTGTGGATGACACCATAGCAGAGATCTGGGATGGTCTGGCAGGCACGCTGCAGGGCCAGGAGCGGCAATTTAAAATGCTTCTGATCAGTTTGAGAACTGACCTCCACGAATATGATGAAATTAAACTGGGGAAGGTCCAAGCTCCTTCGCTGAGGCAGAAATAACTTTGTACAGAAATACAGTGGAAAGTAAGTGCCCAGACGGCGGCTCTTGGGAGAAAGGTTGCCGCGCTGCGGTGCTCTGCCCGGCACACCCGAGTCAGGCGCTGCTGTGCAAGAGGCCGGCATCACACACGACGGGAGAAGAGCCAACAGGCCTCCAAGGCGCCTAACTCATTACAAATAAAGCAAGCTGCTGTGCCTGCCGCGCCCAGCCGGTAAGGAGGCCGGGCCCGGGGGCAGAACAGCGCCAGAGCCCGCCGGGGCCAAGCCTGCGCCCCGCCTTGCGCTCCGCTAGAACCAGGCCGCGGCCTCCTGAGGGACGGACTACGCCTCCCACCATACGGCGCGCCGCCGGAAGGGGCGGCTCCTCTGACGCCACTTCCGTCAGGATCTCGTGGGGGGCCTGTGGAGCCGCGCGCTGGTTCTCTCTGGTGGAGGCGGCGGTTGGCGGGGTCCCGGCACCGGCATCATGGTGAGCGGTGGGGCGGCGGTGCCCGCGGCGCGGATGGGG
>VYXH01002690.1:579933-653849 GCA_013397275.1 Burhinus bistriatus
GCCGTGGGGACTCTCCTGCCGCGCCCCTTTGATTTTTCTTGTCAGAGCGGTGGTGTGACAGACGCGAAACTCTTGGCACGGATCGTGTGCTGATCACGCAGCAAAGTAAAAAGTCGTGGTGCTCTCTGAAGAGGGTTGATAACGTTTCTTTTGGGATTTGATCCTAATTCATTTAAGGCCTTCAGTTCTCTGCGAGAACTTTCACGGCATGTATTCATTACTGATGTAATTAATTTGTGGAAATGCCAAAAAAGGTTAGGGTTCCACACTAATATCAAAATATTAAAGCCCCAGCGTGTTTGACAGCCAGATTTTTTAGGTTCTGCTGGTTGTACTTGTCTTTCGGTTGTCTGGGTCCGCTGGTTAGCCATGCGGAAGAGCAACACAGACCAGCGAGACAGACCTTGCTGTAAAGTAAGGTACTGGTAACGACCTCTCAGGCTCATAGATCTCATCAGAGAATACGTTATGCAGTCTGTTGGAGTCGATTGCAATCTATCTTGTAATTTCCTCATGTGATGATGAGATTGCAAGATAAATTCACCTTGATTCTTCCTTAAAAATCTATCTTGAACATACCTTTTATCAAAACCCAATGGAGTGTAGAAATAAATCATTTTAATAGTAAAAACATTGTTTTGGTTGTTAGTGTAGGGATTTGTTTTTAAAATGTGTTGTTTTATTGAAGCTAAGGGAATATGCTTATGTTAACTGTTTTAGGCATCCATTTCCCTTGCTCCTGTGAACATTTTCAAGGCAGGTGCAGATGAAGAAAAGGCTGAAACAGCTCGGTTGGTAAGTTTAATTCTCTAAGAAACTGGTAATGCTTTGGGTAATTAAACTTTGTCTTTTTTACTGTTAAATGTACTTTCAGTTTATGGTGATGCGGAACTTCATCTGTCCTATTGGTTTTTCTTGTTGCATNTTTAGGCATCCATTTCCCTTGCTCCTGTGAACATTTTCAAGGCAGGTGCAGATGAAGAAAAGGCTGAAACAGCTCGGTTGGTAAGTTTAATTCTCTAAGAAACTGGTAATGCTTTGGGTAATTAAACTTTGTCTTTTTTACTGTTAAATGTACTTTCAGTTTATGGTGATGCGGAACTTCATCTGTCCTATTGGTTTTTCTTGTTGCATATTTGTGAACAGAAGGTAGGAGGAGTGTTGTTTATACTAACAATTAGAGAAATTCTTTGTAAGTGTTCAAAAACTAAGTACCTTAGCTCAGAAGATTGATGTTCATTGGAAGGCATTTCTTCTGGCTGCGAGACAGGCTTTTATAGTTTTTGTGAGAATTAAGTATATTTGATCTGGTTATCAAGATGTAGCAGTTGAGAACTTGGACCCAGACTGCTGGAAGGAGTGTGACTGTGGAAGGGTTTGGTTAGGATGTCCCCTTGGAGGTTATGGGCTAGCATCTACTTCTTGTGTTAAGAAATACATCCTTTTCTAAGGTATATTTGCTTTAATTTCAGTCATCCTTTGTTGGTGCCATTGCTATTGGTGACCTGGTCAAGAGCACTTTGGGGCCTAAAGGCATGGTAAGACAGCTGCAAGTTCTCAGTGGTCATACCTGTTAATTTTGTTTTAATAGTTACAGTATGTTTTCAACAGTATTCTAAACCTTGTATCTTGTAGGACAAGATTCTTTTAAGTACTGGAAGAGATAGCACAGTAACAGTGACCAACGATGGTGCAACCATCCTGAAAGCTATCGGAGTTGACAATCCAGCTGCCAAGGTCTTGGTTGGTGAGTTTTTAACAGCTTGTCATTAGAGTACTTGGCACTTCTTCATTTGTAACTTTATTATGTAGTTTTTATTTGGTCTGAGAAAAATAGTCTTCAAATAATGTGAAAAATTGAAGGGAGGTGGGAGCAGAATTCCTGAAGTAAGGACACCAAGGTGTTGCAGGGAGGCCATGGTGTTGCAGGAGTTGTGGAACTCTGCGAAAGTAAAATTGAGGTATATGCTGCTCTTGCAAAACTGTTCTGATACTTCCTCGTTTTCCCTCAACCCTCATTTGTCCCAGGAATCAAAAGGGACAAAAGACAGCTGTGTGCCCCTCTTTTTCACTGGGAAAATTCGCAACAGAAGTGTACTGGAGTACAGAGGTTCTCTCTAGTTCTCCCTGATTTAAATCTGTCTTTATCACTTAAGCAGCATTGTACTCTGGACAGAGTTTACCCCTGTGATCAACTGTCTTAGTGTGCCAGTGGTCCAGTTCTAGTGAAAAGCAGGACCCTGGACAATTTCGTGTCAAGTTTCTTATGATTTCATGTTTGCTGAGTCCTTGTTTATCAACGGTTCATGGGGCGTGCTTGGTTATTATATTCTGTGATCCTGCGTGTGTAGCTTAGAGCTTCTATCCGGCCCTACTTCCCTTTGAAAACCATCTTTAGGAATGGGGAGAGGAGTAGCTCTTGACCATCGCCAGACTGNGTTTTATTGAAGCTAAGGGAATATGCTTATGTTAACTGTTTTAGGCATCCATTTCCCTTGCTCCTGTGAACATTTTCAAGGCAGGTGCAGATGAAGAAAAGGCTGAAACAGCTCGGTTGGTAAGTTTAATTCTCTAAGAAACTGGTAATGCTTTGGGTAATTAAACTTTGTCTTTTTTACTGTTAAATGTACTTTCAGTTTATGGTGATGCGGAACTTCATCTGTCCTATTGGTTTTTCTTGTTGCATGTTTGTGAACAGAAGGTAGGAGTGTTGTTTATACTAACAATTAGAGAAATTCTTTGTAAGTGTTCAAAAACTAAGTACCTTAGCTCAGAAGATTGATGTTCATTGGAAGGCATTTCTTCTGGCTGCGAGACAGGCTTTTATAGTTTTTGTGAGAATTAAGTATATTTGATCTGGTTATCAAGATGTAGCAGTTGAGAACTTGGACCCAGACTGCTGGAAGGAGTGTGACTGTGGAAGGGTTTGGTTAGGATGTCCCCTTGGAGGTTATGGGCTAGCATCTACTTCTTGTGTTAAGAAATACATCCTTTTCTAAGGTATATTTGCTTTAATTTCAGTCATCCTTTGTTGGTGCCATTGCTATTGGTGACCTGGTCAAGAGCACTTTGGGGCCTAAAGGCATGGTAAGACAGCTGCAAGTTCTCAGTGGTCATACCTGTTAATTTTGTTTTAATAGTTACAGTATGTTTTCAACAGTATTCTAAACCTTGTATCTTGTAGGACAAGATTCTTTTAAGTACTGGAAGAGATAGCACAGTAACAGTGACCAACGATGGTGCAACCATCCTGAAAGCTATCGGAGTTGACAATCCAGCTGCCAAGGTCTTGGTTGGTGAGTTTTTAACAGCTTGTCATTAGAGTACTTGGCACTTCTTCATTTGTAACTTTATTATGTAGTTTTTATTTGGTCTGAGAAAAATAGTCTTCAAATAATGTGAAAAATTGAAGGGAGGTGGGAGCAGAATTCCTGAAGTAAGGACACCAAGGTGTTGCAGGGAGGCCATGGTGTTGCAGGAGTTGTGGAACTCTGCGAAAGTAAAATTGAGGTATATGCTGCTCTTGCAAAACTGTTCTGATACTTCCTCGTTTTCCCTCAACCCTCATTTGTCCCAGGAATCAAAAGGGACAAAAGACAGCTGTGTGCCCCTCTTTTTCACTGGGAAAATTCGCAACAGAAGTGTACTGGAGTACAGAGGTTCTCTCTAGTTCTCCCTGATTTAAATCTGTCTTTATCACTTAAGCAGCATTGTACTCTGGACAGAGTTTACCCCTGTGATCAACTGTCTTAGTGTGCCAGTGGTCCAGTTCTAGTGAAAAGCAGGACCCTGGACAATTTCGTGTCAAGTTTCTTATGATTTCATGTTTGCTGAGTCCTTGTTTATCAACGGTTCATGGGGCGTGCTTGGTTATTATATTCTGTGATCCTGCGTGTGTAGCTTAGAGCTTCTATCCGGCCCTACTTCCCTTTGAAAACCATCTTTAGGAATGGGGAGAGGAGTAGCTCTTGACCATCGCCAGACTGGAACTGGTGTCTAGGTTGCAAATGAAGAGCAGGAATTTGAAGGATGCTGGTTTTGATTTGTGTCTTGGGTTTTTCTGTGACTTAGAGTGACATCTTTAAACTATTGAGGAGTAAGATTCTTTTTTCTTCTCAAAACTAATGTGAGATAAAAATATTTGTATGTAAAGCTGGTACTGGTGAGCATGGTATTTTGAATCAAAACAATAATGCAGCGGCTTCTTTCTTTAGATATGTCAAAGGTTCAAGATGACGAAGTTGGTGATGGAACTACATCTGTCACAGTGTTGGCAGCTGAATTACTGAGGGTGATGTATTAGTTTTTCACATGTGTTTTTATTTGGCAGTGTACTCCTGTGATATCGATAGGGAATGTGCTCTTTGATGTTTATGAAGAGTGCTCCCAAAGTATAGGGATACCTTCCTCCATTGCTGTTGAAATTAATAAGGAAAAAAAAAACATTAGATATTGCACCATCAATTTATTTAATTTTTTTAAAGCTATATTCCTTATTTTATTATTTATAAATTCACAAGTATTTTAATTTGTTATGTTGTAGAAGATTATTTTATTTCATTATGCAAGTGAAATAGACAAGTATCATTCTCACAGGTCACTTCCTGGATGTTGTGCTGGGCAGCATGCAGCACTGTTTAGTTGTCAAGTTCAGTCCTCTGAAATCCTTTTCGTAACATTAATTAAAAAAAAACCAAGGCATGTTAAATTCTGTTCTTGTGTGCACAGGACCTGAATTCATACTGTTCCTTTAAACTCTGTATACAGAGTTTAAACTGGCAAACTCTAAATCTGAAATTACTATGAAAGAGGCTTCAGAAGTGGGGAATTCTTGTTAGCAGAGCTGTGCCAGTAAATCTTACCATCTCAGATCCAGGAACTGTGATCAAGAGCATCTGGGAAATGATCCATCAGCTCACCAAGTTCCTCGCAAAAAGGGAATTTGAAGATTTTTTTTTTTTCTTTTTTTGTTTTTTTGGGTGAGACTGGCTTAAACTACACTTGTAGCTATAAGTGAACAGGAAACTGATCTCAAACATGAAGTGAGAGATTGCTATTTTGAAGTATATGTCTGGTTGCTATTCGTACTGGAGTTAAGGTTGTTTTTTTTTTTTTCATTAATCAAAATTTCTTGATGATATTCCAAGGGCAGATCATATTTTCCTAGATTGGGGGGAAAAAAAGCTGACAGTAGGGTGGCTTTAATTTCATTGTTACAGCTCTATGGCTTTTTCTGCTATTCAGAATTTTCTGATTACTTGGAAGCATCTTTCCTAGTTAGTGTAAATGTACATTGGGGGAGCGGGAACTAATTATTAATTTCATTTAAATAGGAGGCAGAATTACTCATTTCAAAGAAGATCCATCCTCAGACCATCATTTCAGGCTGGAGAGCAGCCACGAAAGCTTCAAGAGAGGCACTTTTGAAAGCAGCTGTGGATCACGGGTTAGTGATACGCATTTGCTGTAACTCTTTATAAGCCAGTCAAGATTAAAACATCAGTGAGAATTATACACCATTGGGAAATTCTTCGCTGTCTTTTAAGTAGCATAAAGTCTCAATTTATGAATTTTAACAGTTAAGAAAAAAAGTCTTTTTTTTTTTTTTAGATGAACTACAGAATCTATGAAATTATTTAAGATTATTCATGATGTGCAGAAACAAAATATGAGTGATAATTTGCTCCCTAGAACAAAAATCTGAGCTGTTATTTCCGATTTCATATACTGTTTTTTAAATGTGACTACTTTCTTTACCTGACACTTGGAGAGCACAGGCTTTCTAAAGATGAATGCAAAGGTTCTCCTAGTTGAACTTGTATTTCAAATAGAAGGTTGTATTCTGGGACACTAGAGGGATTATGTGTAGCATTCCTCAAAATGGAACATGGTACACATAGATACAGGCTAGAAGAAGTGGTGAGAGGCTCACAGTGGTAGGTTAATGATAGATAGTTAAGGCTTTCAGACTTTCTGCTTTAACTGAACTGATTTTATTTTAGTGATGATGAAGTGAAGTTCCGTGAAGACTTGATGAACATTGCGGGAACGACTCTTTCATCAAAATTACTTACTCATCATAAAGATCACTTTGTCAAGCTAGCTGTAGAAGCTGTTCTTAGGTTGAAAGGTTCTGGTAATTTGGAGGCTATCCACGTCATTAAGAAACTTGGTGGAAGTTTGGCTGATTCCTACTTAGATGAAGGTAAATCTTTGTATCTTGGCTGTTAAGTGCGCTTGAGAAATGAAGCTGTTAAAAGTTGCACATGTCTGTACAAATTCATTCTAGGAAACATTGCTATGTTACTATTAAATTGATTAATAAATATGAGGCGGTTTTGTAGTAATCTAAATGAATTGTTCTTTTTTAATTCAAAGTCTTACAAGACCTTTCTGTTACTACAGGCTTTTTACTTGACAAGAAGATTGGTGTAAATCAGCCAAAAAGAATTGAAAATGCAAAGATTCTTATTGCAAATACTGGTATGGATACAGACAAGATTAAGGTATGTGACAGAACTACTGCTGTGAAACGATGTTTTTGTAAATGGAATGAATTTTTAGACTGAACTCTTTGTTTCCTTTGATTTAGATTTTTGGCTCTCGCGTTAGAGTGGACTCTACAGCAAAAGTAGCAGAAATAGAACAGGCAGAAAAAGAAAAAATGAAGGAGAAGGTAGAGCGTATTCTTAAGCATGGCATAAACTGTTTTATTAACAGGTATGTATTTTCTTGGAAAAAAGGGAGAGTTACAAAGTAGCAAGATTGTAATATTGTATGAGTGTAAAGAACATTATTTATGCCTGTGTCTGTAAAATTAGGTGATCTTGTCCAATGCGTAATTGATTCACCTCACTGAGGTCGATGTTAATTTCTGTGCTTCCCGTTGTGCACCATGGCCCCCGTCTCCCCCCGCCCCCCGCTTTTTTTTTTCTGTTTTAAAGAGGAAGAACTGATGATATTTCATCTGAGATCCATGTTTAAGTTCAGCTGAAGCAATGGCACTATGCTTTTATACTAACACATTTTAGTTATGAATGCTAGCAGCATTGTCCACATCCCTATTTTCCCCCTTTTGGGGGAAATTAGTGCTGAAAGAGTCTGTGCTGCTGAATGCATTTAGTTCAGATTGAACCAACTATGTTTTATCCTGCACTAGAATGCTGGTGTTGGAGTACTGCTCCAAATTCAAGAGTGTTTCAGAAGTCTCTGTGCTCCCTGCCACGAGCCTTTTGTACACATCTTTGGAAGTATGAAAGATAACCATTTTCATGTAATGATTCATTTAGCTCATCAGAAATGTCACAATCTGTTACTTATTTTTGTGAGCAGTGAACTTTTTTTAAAGTTCACAGTACAAAAAAAGCATTCAGTTATTTAAGGATATGAGAATTACTGAAAGGCAGAAGCACTTCTCATTTGAGTGCAACTGCCATACGTACAAGCAGGTTGACACCTGCTGTTTCAGCTCATCGTGTAGTCTACTAGGGAGCTGATTAGCTGGTACTATACCAAAAGATGCGAGTTGTAAGAGCAGCACTGTTTTGCACAGTAGCAAAGATTTACTCATGCATCTTAAAACTCACCTTCAAAATTTGTGTTAACATCTGTAAGAACCTGTATGATGAATCTCATAGTCTCTCCATCTATGTCATGTTTCACATACATCGTGTGCAAGTGTAGGCAAAATGAATATTCTGTCCAGTGGACATGGTGCAAATACAAAGGCTCCTGGAGTCAGGAGTCCTGTTGGCAAACTGATGGAAGAATTCTTTGAGGTTTGCAAAAAAACCCCAAATCCTTAACTCCATTGCTGTTTTCCAGTATACTTGTAACACAGGTAGTTGCTCAGGTAAGGTAGCAGTCAGTCACTGTAGCCAGGCCAGTGGTATTCCAGTTAGATTGACTCTTGACTTTTAGATTTATTGTCTGACAAAATTTACTCCTGCTTATAGGCCCTGAGTGCACCCTCAGTAAGTTTGCAGATGACACCAAAGTAAGTGGGAGTGTTGATCTGCTTGAGGGTAGGAAGGCTCTGCAGAGAGATCTGGACAGCCTGGATCGATGGGCTGAAGCCAACTGCATGAGGTTTAACAAGGCCAAGTGCCAGGTCCTTCACTTGGGTCACAACAACCCCAGGCAACGCTACAGGCTTGGGGAGGAGTGGCTGGAAAGGTGCCTGGCAGAAAAGGATCTGGGGGTCCTGGTGGACAGCCGGCTGAACATGAGNGGGAGGTTTAGGCTGGACGTTAGGAAAAAAATTTTCACTGAAAGAGTTATCAAGCATTGGAACAGGCTGCCCAGGGAGGTGGTTGAGTCACCATCCCTAGATGTGTTTAAAAGCCGTGTAGATGTGGTGCTTAGAGACATGGTTTAGTGGCAGACCTGGTAGAGTAGGGTCAATGGTTGGACTAGATGATCTTAAAGGTCTTTTCCAACTTAAACGATGCTATGATACTGTAGTTTCACTTCACATCTGGTACTGTAAGTGTTAGCCGGTTGAATCCTCTGAGGAGATCCTTGATAAAGGTGAAGGCTATATGGATGCAGAGTTGGAAGAATCTTCTCTGTGCATACCCAGCAGCACAAATTGTCTCTTTTGAAGATAGATTAGAAACATCTTTTTTTGACAGAGATGGTGTCTCCCAGCTCCTGCTGAATCTCTGCAACACTCACTCTAATTTGAAAGGGAAAAATAATTTGGCATAGCACTCCTGAATAGTCATTGACCATTCAGCTTTAGATGACTACTTTGTTCTAGAGAGAGTGGGATACATACTAATGAGGGAGCACATAGTCTTCTCTGGGGTCTGCTATTTGTATATGTTACAAGGCTGGCCATTTGTTGTTCCCATAGAGTTGTCTACTGTTTGGATTTTATAGTGCTCAAGGAATTAAAGATGTTACTTTGCATGTTACTCTAGTGCACTCTGCTACAACAGGCAGTTAAGTACCCAGCAGGCACTTAAGATCAAAGGACTTAGAATTTAAAGCATATGGGCCCCTGGGCATTGAGAGTGTGTCTTGTCGGGAAGGGTATTTACTGCGTTTGCTTCTGTGTGGTGTAACATTCCGTGTGTGGCAGGCGCCTTGCATATTGACTGCTTTTGTAGCTTTCAGAAATCTGTCCATGCCCATGCTACTGAGAATCGGGTGTCCTTTGTTACTCTGGTATTTAAAAAGTTCGTTCATGTGTAATGAGAAGATGTGCCTGTGTTTTTATTATAGACAGTTGATCTACAACTACCCTGAACAGCTCTTTGGAGCTGCTGGCGTCATGGCTATTGAACATGCAGACTTTGCTGGTGTAGAACGTCTGGCTCTTGTTACAGGTATGTAAAGTACCTTGTCATATGAAACTCGGAGGGTCACTTTATTTGTTTGATCTTTAGTAAATGTTAATGCTTGATCACCTAGTTTGTTCTCTTTACTATTAAGCAGATCTGTGAATGTGAAAAGTACTCCAAATAAGCTTTATTTTACAGTACTTAAATACAAACATATATGGAGGACCCTATGAAATTGGCTGTAAGAAACTTTGAAATTACTTTGTTGATTTATCAACTGCTATATAACTGTCAGTATTTTTGTAAGAAGCAGGTAATCAGTTTGTCTTTAGTGTGTTACACTTCATGTGTAAACGTAAACTGTTTTGATTCTTAATCTTCCCTGCGTAATGATTTAAACATTTTTCTTTTCTCTACCAACTGTGAATAAAGGATCATAATGCTAACTGTAGAATATAATTCAGCCGATTAGTGCCAGTTAGCAATTTTCTTTCATATTTAAAAAATATTTTCAGTTAAGTCCCTGATTGAGAAACTTTTGAAATGCTTGTTTTCTAGGGAAAAGATGAAACTTAGCGATAGAATAAGATAAGTCCACAAGTTAATTAATACAATCTTGTTATAAGTGGCTGTTGTTTGGTGGTAATAACAGAGAAGACTAAAGAGTCATCCTTTGTTAAAAACGTGGGCCTGAGTCGTTGACTTGAGGTGGACCTCAAATGACAAGAGCAACCTGGATATTTTTAGTAGTCATAAATGTGACTCTAGTAACTAATGAAAATGAAACATCTGGAATGCTACAGATGGTTCTCATTCTCGAAGTTAGAGGTAGTTATCTGGAACATCATAAAAAAATGATTATGAAAGTGATCAAGATAACAGATAACTTGTTTCGCTGGGAGAAGGGAAAAGATAGTGACTTGTTTAGCTTAGCAAAACTGAAGTAGCAATTGTGTATAACTGTCTGTAGGCATGTTGGCACAGGCAAACACTTGATTGAGAGGAACACTGCTTATGTTCTGGAACAAATTGAAAGTAACTTTTGTAGGCAGAGCAGGTGGACCATATCAGACCACACTGGATCAAATAGTATAGCTGAAAAAAATAGTCAAGCTTTTAGTAAGCACAAACTCTTTACTACAAATCTTGTCTTTCCTTGTACTGCTACAACTACAGCAGTACTGCAAGCTAATGTGGAATAACTGAGCATACATTGGGAGTGAATACATGTAAACGGTTTTCTAATGTGAAGAGCAAAGTACTAGAACAATAATCCATTCAGAGACATTTTCATCTTTGTAATATGTTTTGTTTATGATATCGGACTTTACGAATGATGCCCTTTATCACTGCTACGACATGGTACAAGACTCTTAATTCAGGAGAGTGGTGGCCAGCAGTTCTCAGCCATCATCAGGCAAGCAAAATGAATGCTGGCACAAGCTGAAGTTTAAAAACATAACAAACTTGTTTTAGTATTCTATAAATACATCAGTAAATACTACTAAAACTTTAAACAGACTGACGTTTTAATACTGGCAAATACCAACATTTGGTCTCTAATCCAGACAGAACTCAAAAGCATTACAGCTATTGTAGTTCATGTGATGGGAAACGAAATATTGGTGTTTCAAGGACTTGTCAACATCAATGGAAGGTTTCTGGTACCATATGCTGACACTGGAAAAATTTGGCTTGTCAATGTTGTTAATGTCAATCTATTTTGGGGCAATTATGATTATTTTTTTCCATATCCCCTCTCCGCTCCCTGGTTAGATGGATGCTTTCATAGTGAACTTTTTGACTTTTGTATGATCTTACATTTGTAGGTGGTGAAATTGCATCAACCTTTGATCACCCTGAGCTAGTAAAACTAGGAAGCTGTAAGCTTATTGAAGAAGTCATGATTGGAGAAGATAAACTCATTCATTTCTCTGGAGTGGCAATGGGTAAGTGTTTTACCACTACTGGCATGTTGTAACATTTGTGTTAACCCTCTGCTAACACTGTTCAGTTACCAGGATAGCACAGGAATTTTGTAATGGTTCATGTGACCATTTTTATTAAAGCCTTGCTCTTCAGTAAAAATCCTGCAGAGATGTATGTTCGTGGTTGAAATTTTTTATCTACATAACATTAAACATATGCATAAGCATTTGTAAGGATGGGAGTCAAAATTTCTGGTTTGGGAGATTAAATTGATAAGAAAAGTAGCAACCTGTCATACTTCAAGAACTTGAGAGCTTGTTCTGTAAATGCCAATACTTTCCAAGGAGGTGTTTTCAGATAGCATCCATTTTCTATTAAATTAAAAAAGATGTTGTGGAACAGTTCATTGATAAAAGCAATAGCATAGTATACATCATTTAATTCTACCTGTCGTCATGCTTTCTTTTTGCCCCAAAATTGATCTATGTAAAACTTGACGGCAGTGGTAGCAAAATGATTACAAATGCTTTGTGATAGCCTCTCTTTGTGTCTTTGGTTTTGTTTTTTAACCTTTTCACATTTGCACTTTTTAGGTGAAGCTTGCACCATAGTGTTGCGTGGAGCAACACAGCAGATTCTAGATGAAGCAGAGAGGTCTTTGCATGATGCTCTCTGTGTTCTTGCCCAGACAGTGAAGGATACTAGAACTGTGTACGGTGGAGGTGAATATTAGGTTCTTTGTACTTTGTACACGATACACGTTTTGTATTACTGTTCGACTAGGATATAAAACATCTGTGTGTCTTCAATGAATAGGTTGTTCAGAGATGCTGATGGCTAACGCTGTTGCAGAACTTGCCATCAGAACACCTGGCAAAGAGTCTGTTGCAATGGAGTCCTTTGCTAAGGCTTTACGAATGGTAAGTTTGTTTAATCAGATTGCTGGATTAATAGAAATAAAGTTTCACTAAGTTTACTAACTTCTTCAGGTAGCTGCTTCTCTTTCAAAGTTTTGCTTTTCTAAAAGTAAAAAAGTGAAATTTAGCAACATATCTTGGATGAACAAAGGGGGAAAAAGTTACTGTTTTCTCTCTTAGAAAAAAAAGCATTGGTGTGTTAATAATTCTGTATGTTACAAAATTCTGAATGTTGATATGCTAGCCCTCTTCTCATTGATTTGTGCACCTCTTACCTGCAAGGTTAAAAGTGCAAAAGAAATAGCACGTAAAATCTCGGCTGATTTAGAGAAGAGCAGTCCTTCTGTTCTATTGATACCCTACTGCTATTTGATTGTATTCATGCTCTAGTACTATCTAGAAGTTTCTAGACTTGCAGTGGAGCTTGCATCTTAGTAGGAAATAAGAGTATCACAGGAAACGTTTATAGAATGTTACTGCACTAACAGACGGTCAATTTGAGGAAAAATTGCCTTCATGTGTTTTAAATTAGGGAAAACCTTTCTTAGGAAATGAAAGACCATAGAAAATGTTTCTCCCAAGAAAATTAAATTAAAGAGCGTGGTAAGACTTGGCATTACCTCTTCAGTCAGCATGTGCAATTTGCACTGCTGTCTTAAACACTTGTCGTGGTTTAACCCCAGTTAGCAACTAGGACCACGCAGCAACTCACTCATTTCCTAACCCCCCTCACCCCCCAGTAGGGCAGGGAGAAGAGGGGAGAAAAGGAGGGGAAAGGAAGAAAAACCTCGTGGGTTGAGATAAAAGACAGTTTCATAGAACAGTAAAGAAAGAGGAAAATAACAATAATAATGGTAAAAGAATATACAAGATAAAGTGATACAACACAAGTGCTCTCGTCACCAATGATCGATTGCCTAGCTTGTCCCAAGCAGCGATCATGGATTCCTGCCCCCTGACCAACCCCAATCTATATACTGAGCATGACATCTATGGTACGGAATATCCCTTTGGCCAGCTTGTCCTGACTATGCTCCCTCTCAGCTTCTCTGGGAAGCTGAAAAAGTCCTTGACTAATACAAACATTGCTTACCAACAGCTAAAACAACACGTGTTATCAACATTCTTGTCATACTAAATCCAAAATACAGCAGCTACTAGAAAGAAAATTGACTCTATCCCAGCTGAAACCAGGACAACAGTGAACAGAATGATGTGGTGATTAATGCTTACCGGCAAGCTTATGTTCTTAAAATGAAGTCATTTCTCCAGTTGTAGTCTGAAATGATAAGAAAGAGACAGATTTCTTTCTGTCCATGTGAAATGAACTGACAGATCTGCTAACACACTTCTGTCCTCTCAGCTACTGTCTTAACAAGGTCTTAAACAAGATCCTTAGGAAGGTAGTTAGACTTTTTTTTTCCCTGTCTTCTGATCACTGTAACAGTTCATCTGCCATGTTTTTGAAACTTCCTCTTCTTGAAACTGGGTAGTAAACTAATAACATCAAAGTAAGTTTCATGTTTACTAGGGATCAGTCCTTGCATTAATTTAAAACCTCCTGTGTTTATCCCCTTAGATCCCAACAATAATAGCTGATAATGCTGGCTATGACAGTGCAGATTTGGTTGCTCAGCTCAGAGCTGCACACAGTGAAGGGAAGACTACTTATGGACTTGGTAAGGGCTTAAAATTGCTTCTGTTACTGCATTGCTGTTTGGGATGGGGATTAGGCTTATTAAACTTGGTCACATCTGTTTGTCACTGATATATTCAGCTGGAAGAACTGAGTATGTTGATGTCTGTTTGCTTTGCATACAACGTAGACATACGATGTTACATTCCTTTATTGTTCTACCAGGCTTTTCACAATAGAGTGAAAAGCTTTGGTTTTGAAGGGGATGGCTTCTGCTTGTGAAAACCACTTTCCTTACTTACATTGAATCTAGTTATATGAAGCTTAAAAAGAAAGGCATTGATTTAAAAACGAACAAAAAGCCAACACAACCCAACACCACCTCCTCCCCCAAAAAAACCTCTGAAGTTGATGTACCTAAGGAAATAGTGCTGAGAGTACTTTTGGGATCTTGTCTCCTCTTCCCAGTGTATAAAGTTTTCATAATTAATTTTTTGTATGTAATTGCAACGTTAGGCTTAAATCAGGAGCCTTGAAGTGAAAGAATTTATTTGATACTTCCCTTACTATTGGTATGGTTAGTTTGAGCAGATAAGTTACCGTATTGTCAGCTGCTTGTAATTTCCTTTAAAAAAAAACACCCAAGTTTAAAAAACAAACAAACAAAAGCAGCCTCTTAATGTATCTCTTCTTCCAGATATGAAAGAGGGTATCATTGGAGACATGGCAGTCTTGGGAGTAACAGAAAGTTTCCAAGTCAAGAGACAAGTTCTGCTGAGTGCAGCTGAAGCAGCAGAAATGATTCTTCGTGTAGACGACATTATTAAAGCAGCACCAAGGTATGATCTGAGTAACCCTTTTCTGTGGAAGAGTAACTGTGCAGAAAAGTCTTGTTCTAGAAATACTTTTTTTGAAATGAAGACAGATCTGACTTGCTAACATTCCTGTTACATGATTTTTTTTGCATTAGGAGCACGGACAGGCCTTTAGAGCCACGAGTGCATTTAAATTAGTGTGCCTGAGCAATGCCTTAGGTCACCAGCTACTCATGTGCCATATATAGTACTAAAACATGTGCAGAAGTGGCTATTTACCCAAATGTAAGGGATCGTGCTGCTTTTTTTCTTTTGGCAAGAATTGTAGTGAAATGGCCAGCTGCTTCTGAAGTAGAATTGCAGCTAAAACAAAACCACGTTTGTTAAAAAGTTTATGAAGAAATGCCGCTTGCGGGCAGGTTATCTCATGCGTGCCTGGTACAAGGTAGTTTGCACTGTTTTGTGAATCACAGTTTTTTTGCCATGGTCAAAGGTGGTGCATTAGCTTTGGCATGATACTGCTTCTGTGCTGTGAGATGAGGCTAGCACTGAACTCAAAATACCAACTAAAAAATAAATATAAACATGGGTGGGGAGGCTGGTGGACATCAGCATGGGGAAGAATTTTCTGATTGTTCTCTTTCTCCCCAGAAAACGCGTACCAGACCATCGCCCATGTTAAGTTTTCTTCAGTACCTGAGGATATGTGGACCAGATCTCACCTAGTAACTTTTTTAATGATCTAGTTTTCGTGAGGTTATGGAACAGAAGCTTGAGACGAGCAGATCTCCATCAATGGCATGAAATAACTGTCTTCAGTTGGTTTTAACTTATTTCAGTTTATATGTGCTGTGGGGAAGATTCACTTCAAGTAAAAGAGGGGTTTTATGCAACCCTATTCCTTCTGTTCCTCTCTAGGTTCCACTTAAAATACACAGAAATAAAAAAAAAAAGTAATTCAAATTCATCGAAGTTGTATTTGTCTTTGCGTAGAACTGAGAAGGACAGTTTCATTAGAAGAGCCTCAGTGCTCATCCTCAGTCCTCAGATACTTCAAACAGCAACCAGGCAAGTCAGCACAAAGGACATCTTCTCAGGCCTTTGTAGCTTCCTGGTTTGGGTTGACTTGGTGTATTTAGCACGAGCAGTTTATTCCAGTACTGGCTGTATAGGCTTGGAGTTGGGATCCTAGAAATAGGCTCTGAAGTTAACTGTTACCCTTTTCTAGGGTTACTGGAGTATTACTCATTTTTTGATGACAAAAGGAAGAGAAAAAGCTGAAGAGGAACCTTGGTCAATGCCCAGAACTACAACTTGAGGGGTTTTACAGCTTTTTTTTTTTTACACCGCAAATTTTCTGTGGACAGGAGTTCTGCTGAGGGCGGGAGTGAGAGGAAGATGCAGTTTGGGAGACATGTCAGCATCCGGGACCAAACAATCTGTGTTTGGCTATACTGGACTCAGACTGACTTTACAAACACTTATAATAGAGGGCAGTTAGTGGAAAATGTGCCAGGTTGCATCGCATTTTTTTTGTTGTTGTTTTCCCTGCTTTCATACCAATTGTGGCCTACGTTTATATTCTCTTCCCTATTCCAGTAGTTGCTGCAAAGGCAACGTGTTTCTGAATTGGACTAGTTTCTGTATGCTCAGGTCATAAGGAAGTCTGTGATGCCTGCACCAGTCTTTATGCAGATTTTGGTGACCACAAGCAGAGACAAGTGGAGATACCCTGTCCACGTGGGAGCCTGTCGAGAGGCACCAGCTGGGCGTCGTGACCCTCCTGGCCCTTGCCAGTGCAATGTAGCACCTTGGCAAAGAGCAGGGGAAGTCTGCCAAAGCAGGAGGATTACTGGAAATCAAGAAAGTATCTGTGCAAACACTTTTCTCCCTTAGGTTTCCTGAAATGAAGAGAATCTGCTTACAGAATGTTCCTTCAGACTTTCAAAACAGACTCTTTTCAGATCTCCAAAAGTGACAATACTGTGCAGAGTGCTATGTTTAATACAAACCGTTGATGAGCAGGTGGAAGCACCTTCTAACCCACCCCCTCATATAAATAAAGTACCAATCAGTTCCATAGCAAATAAAACATTGAACTTGGATGTTAAAAAAGCCCTAGACTTGTCCTGCTGAATAATTTTGTAGGAAGAAATAGTTTGTTGGAAAAGGTTAGATAAAGAATTTGGAAAGGGAGAATTTAGTTAATTCCAAAGAAGGATGGTTTAACTCTGTGAGATGCTAGTACATTTTATTTAATTTAATGACGAGTAAGCAGATTACATGGGTGCCAGCCAGATCCAAATTCAGACCTCGCTTAACAAGACAGCAAACGCTAAAAGAGTCTATATATTTCCAGATAATTTTTCAAGCATGTAAATGACATTAAGCAGTCACGAACTGGCATTGAATCAAACCTTTTCTGGGAAGTCAACTGCCGCTCTGGAGGCTGTGCTGGTGAGAGTCCCACTGACGAGTGAGGCAGAGAGGGAAGTGGCTGTTCTGTGCCACCGAGGGCTCCCCACCCTTTTTAAAAAAAGAAGCTGTCTTTTACCAAACTCAACGATCCGTGCTATGGAATCAAAAACTAGAAATGTCATTTTGAGCCAGGTTTCTGTGTTGCATAATTAAAGCAAAATATACTTAAAAAAAAAAAAAAAAAGAGTTCAGTGCATTTTGAAGGGGATCAGAACTGGTCCGAGTTGCAAACTGGGGAAATACCCAGCTAAAGTCAACTGAGTAAAGTTTGCCTCAGCTTCAAGGTCTGTGCAAGCCTGTGCAAGGCAGGCTCCCAGCCCTGGGTTTTATTCGTGCAAGTCTTTGCCGCTCTTGTGGTTTTTCTGTTTTAGCCAGGCTTTGATTTTTTTCTTTGCTACTGCATGAAAACTCATAGTGTACAGCTGCCCTTACAGGCAGCGTTGTTGGTTACATAAAAGCTAGCTGCAAAGCCGCTAGCTTTCCTCACCGTCATTTAAAATGCCTCTTGGCAATAACAAAACAAGAGTGGTCGCTAATTTTCCAGGATGAAGGCGGCAGCTGTAAGAGGAGAACTCGCCTTGTTTCCTTGAGAGCTCAGCCAGGGCTCCACTACTTCCCACACGGCAGACAGGGAAACCTTCAAGCTGTTGCTGCTGCATTTCAGATAAGTCATTTGAGACGAACCTTGTGGGTTACTTTAGAGCTGTGACTCCCAGCAGCGATCACCTTGAACAGTGGTTTCCAACTGAGCTCGGATACCTCAGCAAGGTGGAAGGGAGAAGAGCAAGCCCATGAGATTCCCGTGGGTGAAGGGCAGCGAGTCCATATGTGCTGTGTACAGTCCGCCCATGGAAAACATCTAAACTGTGTCTTCATCTCTACTGCAAACTCTGAGTGGTCCCCACATGGGAGGAGGGGGAAAGGGAGGATGTCTTTGCTCTAGAGATAGTGCTGGGTGCTGCGCAAAAGGGGATGTCTGTACAAGAGAGTTTTGCTGTCACCTAGCTCTAAGCTGGTGCACCTACTCCTGAAGACTAGCCAGGCGGTGTGGTGCACCCTAGACACCAGCAAGCGAGGGAGAAGTAGAGGTTGGGCAGTGTCCTGAATGTGCTGCCACCTTTACCAGAGCAGGCAGCTGAGCATCAGCAGGGCTCGGCTTCTGGCTCGGGCTTGGCGGCAGAAGGTGGTGACGGTTTCTCATCGAGCGTGATTTCTATCACTGCCCCAGACCGCTTGCGGGGTTCGGGGGTCTCCTCCGACCATCTCCCCACCCTGCGCACCCCTTTGGCCACTTTGGGTGCGTTCCTGCAGGGGTTGTGGTCATAGATCACCAGCTTCAGGCCGGGGAGGTGAGCCAGGCTGGGGAAGAACCGGATGGAGTTGCGATCCACGTCGATCACCTCCAGAAAAGGCATGTCCAGGAGCACAGGAGGGAACTCGGACAGCAGGTTGCCTGACAGCCAGATGGTGCGGAGCTCCTGCAGGCACCGCAGCTGGGAGGGAAGTGTGCGCAGCGCGTTGGAGCCGGCGTGCAGGGTCTTGAGCAGGCTGAGCTCACACACCACCTCGGGCAGGCACTGCAGGCAATTGGACTCGATCCAGAGGGTCTTGAGGTTCTGCAGGAGCCGGAGCTCGAGGGGCAGGCTGCAGAGCTTGTTGTTGCCCAGGTAGAGGATGCACAGCTGCTTCAGGGTGCACACGACCAGGGGCAGCGCTTTGAAGTTGTTGAAGTCCAGCGCCAGGATCTGCAGGTTTTGCAGCTGCTCCAGCTCGGGGGGCAGATGGTTCAGGTTGTTGTCGCTCAGGTACAGCTTCACCAGTTCCCTAAAAGAGCAAATGTGCAGAGGCAGCCGCCTCAGCTGCCTGCCGCTCAGATCCACCATTTTATCCACTGGCATCTCTTCTAGGTCTTCCAGGAGGTACTTCTGGCACTCGTCGGAGGGCACGAAAGCAACTATGGCTTTCAGACTGTTGCCCATCCCAGCACTTACTTTGTCTGGGGACCGCTGGGACTGCAAGGGACAGGGACTCGCCTTGGTCTTCTCCTGCTGTGCACTGGCCTGCCGGTAACTCTGTCTTCCCAATATAAGGCTCTGTTTACACGGCACCAGCCATTAATCTCAAGGGCTTTGAAATGTTTCTGATAACCGAATGAGTGTTTGGTGACGGGGATTATGGACAGGACGACTTATAGCACAGGTCTCCCTCTCCCACCCACACTCCCCTGAAAACATTCCTTCTTGCCTTTTCCTGCACACTATAAATGTTCTTGGATTTTGCCCCAAACTGTCGCCCCGATGGCCCAGCCCCTCACCTCTCGCTCCAGCTGTGCTGGCTGTGCAGCTGGTGCTGGCTGCAGGGTTTGGCTCGGGAAAGTAAACACCACAGAAGACCAAATTTTTAAACTCAGATGTTTAGCTTTCATGAAACTTTCAGCGGAAATGTCAGATGTAATCAAATTGTTGTTTAAAATACCTGTCAAGACGTGACTGACTTTCCAGATGAGTGGCACTTTTAGGGATTTGCTTTGCAAGGTGCCAAATACATAATTCCAGAGTGTAACTTGCCACCCAGTACTTATCTTAAACCTTTAACACAAATACTTGGCAAACCGCTATCTTGAGCTGTTCTACTCTTTATGTTCCTAATTCAATGGTGTTTACTATAGCCTCTGGTACTCTTGACTGTGTAGGGCCTTTTTCATTACATTATGTTTTGCTTCTTGTCTGAATCCCAGTTTCATACGCTCACTATCACAACCTGCCAAGGCTGTTCTCCTGCTGCCTTCCGACTCTGCTACTGCAGTTCCCCTGTCCATACCAAAACCTGGCAAGAAACTGCCATGGATTTAATTCCATCAAGATCCTCCCCTGTTATGAATGAGATAAATATGATGTTAAAAATTATGACTATTTAGATGTGATGGTGTAAACTGTTCCCCTCCTTCTCTCAGCAAGAGGCACTGCTATTCAGGTCAGGAGCACCTCTGATTTCTAGGAGGAGCCTTCCCATGTGTAGGCACCCCTGCATACTTTGGCTTCTCGAGCCGCTGCTGTTTTCAGCTTTCCTGGGCATTGCCCTACCTGTGTGTTGGCCATGGTTCTACCATGATCTTTGGGTGTGAAAACTGGCAGAGTGTTTTAAGGTGAAATAGCCTTTCCGACAGCTGGCTCTCTACTTTGATATCTACAGCTCGTTGCTGTCATTTTCCACACTTAGCACAATTTAGGGAGGATACCTTTTTCAAACAATCTGCAGTCAGTTTCTGGGCGTTAGGTGCTACACAACCAAAATACGTGATTGCTGGGAGCCATGTATTCTTAGAAAAACAAAAGGCAAAGCAAACAAGATTGAGAAAAAGGCAATATCAAACAGTTAAGGTGGCCTCTGGATCTCTGGTCAAATCTGGTAATAGATTTGCTTTCAAATGTAAAAGAGTTCTTAGCTATCAATTGAGTATAGGCTATAGGATGTTTACTGGTCTCTTCCCTGCAAGATGAGTGGCTGTACCATGCAGCAGTGATGCTATGAAATGTACAGAGGGTTTCCTGGGGGAGGAGAACAACAGAGAGGGCATCTGGGCGCCAGTGTTGCAGCAGGATGGAGAACAGTGAGTGCTGTGACCCTAGTGCCGTGAAATAGTTTTTGGATGGAGAAGCTGGGCAGAGTATCAAGCCTGGAGAACAAAGATACGTCACAGTCATCTGTGGCCGTGCTGTGGAAGAGAGGTGCTGAAAATACTCTCTCTCAGGACAGAAGGTGGGACGTTCTGGGCGTAGCATCCCGGCAGCGAGAGCTGGTTCACACTGAATGAGCACCTCAGAGTAGCCACTCCTTTACTGCTTTACTACTACGGGCCCTGCCAGAGGACCGCTGTGGGCAGCGTGGCAGTCCTAGGTTTCGCAGGGCATCCTTGTCCAAGCAGTTACCCTGGAATGAGATCTGACTTTTAAGAAAATATTCCCATGGCCCTCAGAAGTTTTTGTATTTGTTTCGATTTCTAAGCAGCTGTGGCACCTTCTGAAGGCAAGGCTCCCCACCCCGTTAAGGCACTGTAGGCTACAGGTGTGGAGAAACAAATACATTTGGCATAAATAATAATGAATTTATATCCATGGCAAAGACATGTCCCTTAGACAAATCTCTTCAGATATCCTGCTGATCAGAACAACATAAAAGCCTAAGGAAGAGTATATTAATAATATAATTTAGGCATATTTTTCTTAGTAATCCATGTGGAGAGAAGTAACTTTGCAATATACCTTATGTCTATAGACACAGATAAGTATGCACTTTTTTCTGCTTGAATTATTTCTACTTACTGAAACTTTTAAGCTGCAGACAACTATTTCTTAGGGATCCCCTGCATTGTAGTTTAATCATTATTCCAGCTTATCAAAAAAAGTCACGATGACCTTTTGTTGTTGCATTTTGTACCTCTGTTGGCTAAATGGACGTCTGCTTGGAACAACACACTGTGAGATCAGAGCATTTGGGAAAAAATAACCTTCGTGTGGTGGGATAATAAAGGGCTACATTTGCACTAAAATGAACAATCTTGATCCTTCTGAGAATCAGCGACTCAGTGGAGGCTCTAAGGCAAAGGCAGCCCCCTCAGTAGACCCAGGGCAGCGCTTTGAAAGCCACTTCACGTCTTCAAAGTTACCCTGATGCCCTCCAACATGAGCATTTGTGACTTCCCAGAAGCATTTGTGGCATTTGAGGAACCGTTCAAGCGATAAAGGGGCTCAGCACAGACATCGTCTTGCTCTTGTCAAAGCGACACTGCCCTACCAGAGGGCACGACATCTGCTCTGTTGCGCGTCAGGTGGCGCGTGTAGAGTCCTTGAGAAATGCCTTTGCTTTCTGAAAGTTCACAAATGACCGCAGCTATTGCTCACCCTTCTCATTTCCAGCACCCAGCTTCTGCAGCTCGGTGGCTGGGACGGCTGCGGGAAAGAAAGTGTGGTTGCTTGCTGAGCAGATGTGTAAAAAACCTCCAAGTCCAGAAGGAACAGGGAACTTTGCTCAGAGCTAGACAATTAAAAAAAAAAAAAAGTCACAATAAAATGGAAATCAATATAAAATCTCTGTGTTAATATTCCTGCATTTTTTGAGATTTTTTTTTTTTTTAAACAAAACATTCAAATAGAGATACTGGTGCTTTTTCAGCTCCAAAGCTCTGCACACAGCTGTGTGAGGACACCACTTTGCTGAGAGCAGGCTGTGTAGCCCTCTCAATTTTGGAGCACAGTTTGAAAAAGCAAACCACATGTTTCAAAATCCAGGGGACTAATGAAGAGAGCTCTAAAATAATTGATTTAAGCCTCTCATGCCCCTCCTCAATCAGCCTGACATAGCAAGGAAGGAGACTTAAAGGAATAGTTTTTAAGAATGCCTTTAGTATGTGTTCATAATGATTTGCTTTACGTTTATTTAAAGTCTGCGACAGGTGGTTAGACCCCTTCTTCACTCACAAATACCGTGTGTTTGGTTTTTTCTGTTGTTTTTTTCTTGACTGGAGCATTGCTGCTAGAGCGGATGACAACTCCTGCCTCCTCCATGTTCTTGACATTCATTCTTTGCTACGCACTGTCACACATCTGCTCTCTTTTGGCGAGGTTACTTAGTTCCAGTTCACCTTCATGTGGTGAGCAGTCTATTTTAAATAAGCCATGTATTGCAGGGGAATAATCATTATTGCTCTTTTCGCAGCATCCCAGCATAGTCTTTGGAAGAAAAATGGCTGATTATTCAAATTTAGCCTTAATGTGTGCTAGGCTGCAGTATGTAATTGCTCACTGCACTTGCTCATGCAGAGGAAAGATTCAGAAAGTCTCATCCGTAAATTGCAGACTCAGGGCTCAGTCCTCCCAGGCAGCTAATGGGTTTGGGGTTGTTCTCTGTCAGATCAGAGTCTCTTTTCGACACCATTATTTTTCTGCCAGCTTGACTTGAACCCGAGTGTCAGACAGGGGTGGGAACCGCTAACCTCAGGAAACTCGCAGGAAAAGAAATCCAAGCGAGTGCTTCCAAATCTCTTGCTGAAATGTGTACGAAACCACGGGCTACTACTGAGTGTCGCAGGCTGTCAGCTTTTTGACTTTAAAGAGCCATTTTTTGGGGGTGGCAATCACATTTACGTTTGGACTGGAGCTCTCCGATAAATAGGGAATTAATCTTCAGCTGTTAGGGGATGACTTGTCACAACCCTATCAAGTGTCCGTCTGCTTAGTCCTGCTGAAATGTCTCCATGCAAAAGGGGAGCAGTTATATATTACATCTTCTTTCTCTGCCTTGGGCACTTCTGGGCCACTTGTCACTAAAGTGAGCTTGAAAAGCAGCTTACTCGGAGGGAGCCAGGCAAGTCCTTGGACTCCTCTTTCCCATGCTAAGGGGAGCCAAGCTCACCCCATTCATTATAGGTATGTAAAAGACATTAAGGATTGTTAGTAAAATGTCTGTTTGGTCTAGACTGTGCCCTGGTTATCTGTGCCTTAGTAGCTCCACTGGGCACCACTATTTGCACAATCCAGCGGTTACTCTGAGAGCAAATTAATTGGTTTTCTGCCAAAGCACTGACCTCCTGTGATTGATTGACCTGGCGAACAGTCCTCTGCTGACAACGGGGTATAAAAAAGGGACTTCTGAGTAAATGAGTGTCATTAGACTCTGAACCGCTTGGAGCCATGAGGGTGATACTGTTGGCTGTGGTTTACATCCCGTTTACTGTGGCCATGGAACGGTAAGAAAACACGTCTAGCATTGCTGGGGCATGTCTCAGCTGGCTTCCTGGGATGCCCCCTGCTTGTTGCTATCTGAGGTCTCAAAAAGAAACAAATTTAAAGAAAACGGAGTACATGAGACCTCTAGAAAGGAGAACCAGTTGATTTTCGTGTGTTTATTTTATTTGCGTAGAATCCCCCTCGTTCGATTCAAATCTATCAAGAAACAGCTGAAGGAAAAGGGAGAATTAGAGGAATTTTGGAGGAATCACCACCCGGATGTTTTTGCCCGGAGGTACCTGCATTGCTTCCCTGCAGATATTGCTTTATCAGTAGGAGCCGCTTCAGAAAGGCTGTATGATTACATGAATGTAAGTACAGTTCTGGTAATGCAATCGTGAGGACTCGTTGTCCTCTCGAAGGCAGATTTTTTTCCTAGCGCATTTCAGATCTAGTCTCTCAATGAAATTACAGGGCTTGAAATAGCTCGTTGCTGTATGCTACAAATATTAGATTATAAAAAACCGAGTTTACCAGTCTGTAAAATAAAGCATGTATAGACCTAGGTTAGCATGAGATCCTGGTAGAAAGCTGATGTAGTCCAGCAGTGGTAGTCCTGTGACAAGTTGCATTTCTGTATAGATCTGTATTGGACTTGGTTGAGTCTCCAAACAATTGTGGAAGATTTGCCTGTATCAATCTTGGTTCAGGATTCAGTTTTCAGTAGCAGAATCTGATTACTTCATTGCGCTGTATTCTATTTATCAGAAACTTAGATGTTTGCATGTTATAAAAAAAAACCTGAATCTCATTCATTTGATCACATGGAGTCATAAATCAGTGATAATAAAGACCTGAGTAGAATTTTTATTTTTCACCTTTTATCTCCTGGGCTTAATATGTATTAAATATTTGAGACCAGCCTGGGTCTCACACTAACCTGGCTGAATTCACCATCTAAAATGAGAAAGGAAAAATATGAGTTTCACTGGATCTCAGACAGGCAAGTCTGCAGGTCAACCATTTTATAAACTGTCTTTCCTGGGTTTAGCGTTCTGTACATTTGGTTGGTCGCTGTTTTCCATTTTACTTGGTCCTTCTGTTGCCCTTATCTAAAGGAAAGCTAAGTTGCAAAAATGTTGTGGAGGCTGCATCTGAACAGGGAAGGGAAGGGAAGGGAAAGGCAAATTAATTCAGCAAGAACTTCCTGACACTTGAGGACCATAAAAATATATGTTGAGAGGAGCTAGAGATATGTGTGAAGAAGAACAAAGGAGACTAAAACATTTCAGCCTGCTCTAAAGCTTATTGAAAGAGGGATAAATATCAAAATAACAAACCAAACCCCACACAGCTAGCATATCCAGCTAGCACCAGGAAAAACTTTGTGGAAGTTTCAGTGTGGTGTGTTTGGGGGGTTTTTGGGGTTTGGGGTTTTTTTGGACCAACATGTCTTAGAGCTTACAGATTAATCAATAAAGGTTCGTTTAATACAGGAAAGAATAAAATCCTGCTGTATAGCTGGATATTCTCTTAAACGGCACGCATGCTTGCGTTTTCATGATTATCTCATTCAGACCATAAACTCCAGGATCAGAAACTATATTCAGCGTATTAATTAACAAGTATGCACTTGAAGATACATATTCAAATATTTGTATTGCTACAAAAGGCTTGGCACTGGGTATTGCTTTTCTATCTGCATTTGAATTCCAGAAATGCCTCTTCCTAAAAATAGCTCTCTTAATGCTGAAGTGCTCTTCCAGGGCCAGATAGGGGCACTTAGACACTTGCATTCGGGCTGTGGATAAGCTCTTCACTCCAGCATTCACGTGTTCACAGATTATCTCTACCCTCAATTGGTATCCAAGGACAGTCAGTGGTTTCTTTATCCACTGGATGAACTTTGTTCAGTACATCAGATACAGTCTCTGCAACAGAATTAATTTTTTAACTTGCTAATAGCTGCTAATTATGAAGGAAAAAGCCCAGCCACCTGTGACAGCAATTGTGATGCCGGTCGGAGCCCTCTGACACTGATGGAGGTGGGTCATGCTGTCCTTGGTTTCTTACTGACATCAGCAGGGAGCTGCCCGAAAGCCCGCGGGGTTGTCCGAGAGCATCGGCTTGGGGCTGACTTTGCCACCACTGCAGTCGGTGCAAGAGGGCTCGTTGACTTCATGGGGAACCCAACTGAGCGTTTGCTTAAAAGGCTTTTAAAAAATGCCACACCGTTACGCATGCAGCTGGAGTGAAGTCTGCTGATCGCAGCCACTCGTGGAGCCAGGCACACCTCCTTGTGGTGTGCATTCACGTTTAGGCACCAGGCCCCCTTAGAAAGCGCTGCGTGATGCTCCCAAGCCTGCCTTTTCCTCAGGAATAGCTCACCGTGAGGCAGGCTGGGGCTGACCGGGTTGTTCTTCCCTCAGGCGCAGTACTACGGAGTTGTGAGCGTCGGCACGCCGCCCCAGAGGTTCACTGTCGTGTTTGACACTGGCTCTTCCAATTTTTGGGTCCCTTCTGCTTATTGCATCAGTGAAGCATGCAGTAAGAAACCTTACCCTCCCTTACGCTCTTCATGTCTCGGATACCTGGGCCATTTCTCCTTTCCTAAGGCTCATCTGCAGCAGGGATTTGGGAGGGGAGGATTTGGAGAACGTCCGAGGGCCTCTCTCCTTTCCCTGACTTGCTCCTCTGTCTCTGCCCCTCCATGCCACCCCGCAGCCAGGACAGGCACCGGCAGCAGCTGCCAAGCATCCCTCTGCACCACGAGGTGCCTGAGGTGAAAGGCATGAAGATAATCCTGGGAGAGCTACAAATAGCGTTGGAAATGCCCATTTTTGTTTGGATTTCCCACTTGCCTTTAAAACCCAAAATAATCTCTGAGGTATTCTGAAACCAGGAAAACCTCCATTGACACCTTCCTCACCAGACAAGCAGAAATCTGGCTCTCCTGCATCTCGGCTGGTTCTGCCTTGGGGAGCCGGGACCTCCCCTCGGTGGACAAGTGTCATTTGTTTTGTGCAGGGGTGCACCAGAAATTTAAGTCCTTTCTGTCGGATTCATATGAGCATGGAGGGGAAGCCTTCTCCTTGCAGTACGGCACGGGGCAGCTTCTGGGCATTGCTGGCAAAGACACACTGCAGGTGAGCCTCCACCTAAAGTGGGTGTCAGCCTCCAGGTCAACTAGGTTTTCAGGGCAGTTTGGATACTGGCCTTGCCCTGGAAAACCTTGCCTGGTTTAGGCAAGCGCAGGGCGAGGTGTTACCAAGGCGGGTGCCGAGAGGTGTGGGTGCTGCTCTGACTTCGGGCTACCCAGACAAATCCCTAAGATTTTATTTTGCACTTCTGCTTCTCTCCTTGGGTTCTGTCCTGGGTTTATGAAGAAACATCCAGAGAATTAAGGTATTAAAAGGAATCGGTGCAGCCTGCCTGCCAAATAGGCACCTGTTTTATTGATGCAAGTCACACAAGGATATTCAGGCTTTACAAATGGAATGAATCTATTGATATGAATCTGAAATGTGGCTAATTTTTTGTAATTGATGGTGTCTTTGCTTTTACTTGTACCAAACAGATAAGTAACATCTCCATCAAGGGGCAGGACTTTGGTGAGTCGGTGTTTGAGCCAGGAACAACCTTTGCCCTTGCTCACTTCGATGGCGTGCTGGGCTTGGGCTACCCCTCCTTAGCAGTGGGCAATGCTCTGCCCGTGTTTGACAGCATCATGAACCAGCAGCTGGTAGAGGAGCCGGTCTTCTCTTTCTATCTGAAAAGGTCAGTCTTTAAAGTGACACCATCAAAAAAGAAGCAAATCTATTTTAATTGTTGAGACAACAATGCATCTGTATAAATTTTCAATTCTAGAAAGTAATTTTCCCCATTTTTTTTTTTTCAATTTGACACGGAAAAATATGGAGTGAAAAGGAAAAATGTCCTGGGGAGGACCATGAATTCTTGGACGAACAATTATTCTTGTTGGAGCTAGTCATAAACAAAAGAAAAACTCCCAGCTCAGACTCACCATGTCTGAGTTGCCAGAGGTTTCCTTCTGGCCAGTGGAGATGACAGAAATGCCATGCTACACCCAGGTAGCCACATTTCAGAAAAGAAATGTAACCTCATCTGGACTCAGCTGTAACTCCACCAGTCTATCTAGTGTTTATTCTGAGGTGAGAGCAGCAATTGACTCAACCTGCTCCTGATGCCTTTCTTAGCCCTTGGCAGCCTACGGCAAGTCTTCTCAGAGGTTGTTTGGAGGCTCTGATTTGGGACATGTGCAGTTATAATTTAGAAATAATCCCTTTCGGCCATCCATATCTGAATTTAGAAAGGGCTGTGCTTTGTCTTTTGCTTTTTAAGTGTAATCGCATTGGTGCATGCTGGCACGCTCCCATGTCAGTGTTAACATGTCTTCTGCTTTCAGAGGAGATGACACCGAGAATGGTGGTGAGTTGATCCTGGGGGGGATAGACCATTCCCTCTACAAAGGTTCAATCCACTGGGTTCCAGTCACCGAGAAAAGCTACTGGCAAATACACGTGAACAAGTATGTATGTATGAAATAGCTGGTGGAATTCACCTTATTAGGTAAAACCCGCAGAGGCAGAAACACCTAGTGATACAGATGTAGGATGACTCGGCTGCAGTGTTTTACCCTTGTGCCTCCCAAAGAGGGGGTTTGCCAGGATGAGGCTGGAGATTATTAGCTCTCTAAATCTGCTGTGACCTGGGGAGCCGGTTTCTAGGAGAGCATTTTAATATGTTTTAATATGATACACCAATGGTCAAGTTGAGTCTTGGTGGACTATTCAGTTAAGAGGTGAAGGCACCCGGGAACTGAATCCAGCTTCAGGTCCTGCTCTCATCTTTGCTGTTAACTTTGGTCAAAGTAGTCAGTGTCCCTTCATTCCTACTCCTGCTGCATAAATCAATGAGGACACATACCTGTGGGAGAGGACAAATTCATCGGCAGGTGGCAAATGATTAGGGCTGTAGGAGTTCCGAGAAAGAAAAGCGGGTCTACAGACAATATATCTTCTGCAAGCAGTTTCCTTTTATTACTTTCTTGTCTCCTAAAGATATTCTTGTCTTTTAAGACTGGCACCGCTTGGCACCTAGTTTTAACTTCAGTCCATACTCCGGTACTTTAGCTAGCAATAACATGCTGCTTCAGTCACAGTGCATATGCCATTTGCTTAAAGATGCTTTGTTTTTCACTTGCAGTATAAAGATCCAGGGCCGCGTGGCATTTTGCTCCCATGGCTGCGAAGCCATCGTTGACTCAGGCACTTCTCTTATCACCGGCCCCTCTTCACAAATCAGGCGATTACAGGAGTATATTGGGGCAAGTCCATCGCATACTGGAGAGGTAAAAACTACCCAGCCAGAAAACAGCCAGAGAGGAAGAGAAACTGGTATTTGGTGCAAAGAGCATACAGGGTGGGAAAATAACCAAAAGAATTGTTCAGAAAGGTCTCAGCAAAAGCCTTGTTTTCAGGACAGCACTGAACTCGGAGCCAAGCTGGTTTTGACCCATCTGCCTTGCAGCCCCAGGCCAAATGTCCACCTCCTCTCCCATACTCGTCAGCACTGGTGTGTAAGGAAATCATGGGGGCATCTGTCTGAGGAATCAATCTGTACGCTACATCAGAGATAATTTTCTTTTGGAAAATCAGAGGATTTTCAATGTCCTCAGCTATAGCTGTTGGCTCCCCCGAGCCAGGAGGGGTTCGGTGCTGATGGCCAACCCTGTCAGCATCAAATGGAAAGGGACAGGTATCATAAGCACAGCCTGACAATGGCTCCACTGACAGGACCTCTCACTGTCAACTTGCAGCGGAGCAGGCGGTGTCCTGCCGGGGCTCTCGGAGGGATGCACAGCTGTGATGCTCACAATGCTGGCTCCTGGCAGATGAGCCACAGGATGCAGAACAGACCTTGCTGCCTCTTGTGCTCCCTCCTGAACCTTATTCCTCTGTCTCCTCACTGTTTTTCCTCTCTTCCCTGCTGCTCTCTTCTGCGCCCCCCTTGCTGGTGCTCCCCACCGCTCCTTCCCATCCCTGCCTGCCCTCTGAGGAGCACCTCCACCTCCTCCAGCGGGCCAAAACAGCCTTGATGTACTGCTTCATGGCCTCTCTGGCCCCACACCTGCAGTCCCCAGCCCCTTGTTCCTCTCTGGGGGTACTTGTGTGAGCAGAGGTTGCTCAAGGTAGGTTAGGCTTTCCCACTGCCTTGCCTGTGGGACAAGCTGGGACATCTCTCTGCTGCCCTTTGCATCTCCCCTCTGGCAATTTTCAGATAGCATGACCGAAACTTTGTAACGTCTGAAGCACTGAGGTAGTGAGCGTGAGACAGCTACACCACCTGCCTTCAGGGAGGGAGCAGCTTATTTTGACTTGTGCCTTTTTGCTGGCCCCTGGCTGACTCCCACGAGTAATTACCACCGCCACAGCCCAGTGCCCCGAGTAAAGCTGCCCTGTACAGTTGCTGTTAACTTCACAGTTGTCTTGCTCCTGACCCTAAAATGCACTTGGAAGAGAATTAAGAGTGTTAGGGTTGCCCGGTGCACTGGGCGATGATCAAAGACAAAGTGGACTTTTAATCTGCCTCCTCTTGTCAAGGGCGGACCTGGAGTTGCATCCGTGTAACTCATGAGGCTTCTGGTTCTTTCTCAATGTAACCTTAAATTTTGTTTTTACTCACATTTTCAGATAAATGTCAAAAAATATGTTTTAATAACAAGTTGATTTTATAATGGTGCATACTAATGGATATAGATAAAATACATATTTCCAATGCACTTACATTACTGTAGCATAAACAAGAAACAGGTCATTGCGGTATAAGTTTATGTATTCCAGTGCTGACGTAAGAGCACTCAGCCAGCATCTCAGATTCTGCAAAAACGCACCCTGAAAATAAGACTTTCTATGACTGTTTTTGTAGCAACCACAGACAGGCTGAGTATATTGGCTCCAATTTATCCCAGTATAAGTGGGTGCATCCATCAGTGATTTTACCAGAACTTTTATCTCTTTCCAGCAAGGATTAATTTGTTCTGGATGTACTAGCTATGTAAATGAATTATGTCTTGCTTCTTTTATCCTACAAACCGTTTTACTGGCTTTTTTACCCTTGTCTTCTGTATCCCATGATTTGTTTTCTTCTAATGGTATGACACCTGATAAGTATATATAAGATTTAGGGCTATGTTTTCATAAAGCAGATTTAACAACAACAACAAAAGTAGATTCTTCCTTATAGGAAGCCTCTAAAACAATGACTTTAAACACTACAGTTTACAGCAAAGATCCCTCTGGGGCTTGGAACATTCTGCAGTGCCATTTAACACGCCAGTTGTCTCATGAAATAACTAGAAAGGCCAGGAAATGATCTTCTGTGTTACTGTAAGTGAATGTATTATTTATGGAAATTAATGACCATGCCAGAATTTAGTCCTTCTTCTGCTCTTTAAATCCCATCCCAGGGTAGAGTATAAGTATAAAGTGCTGTATTCCTCACTGTGTTGTTTTTTTTTTTAACCTAAACTGATGATATTATGGGAAGGAGTGGGGTGAGCTGCAGCCATAGGTCGCTCCCTGTGTGGGCTGGAGGCAGCTCCCTCCACCCAGTCCCAGCCAGAGCATCGGAGGACTTTTGCTCAGCAGACCTTGCTAACGTGGCTTCACTGGGGCTCACACACTCAGTTTTGCTTCTGAGTTGTACAGGGGGGATGTCAGAGTCCCCCTTCACCTCATTCCTTTTGGGGCTTGCAAAGATTTTCGTCCCTTGGGGCTTTGGTGCAGTGGTCTGGGCTGCTAGGCTGGTTTGACCCAGTGCAGGAGCTGGAAAGCTGGAGGGCAGTGTTGGGCCATAAGTCAGACGGATGCCGTTTCTCCATAGTAAATTCACTCTTACCTGCCATAGAACTCTTGAATTCAACGGGCAATATTTTAAATTGGCAATCCGATCCCGTCTCAATTAGTGCATCGCATACAGTTTCTTGTAGATTGCAGAAGACTGTCCAGCTTGCCCCACATAAGCTTCACAATTGGACACCATGAATACAAGCTGACAGCGGAGCAATACGTCGTAAAGGTGCGTATGTGTGGCCTCTCTGCTCCCCATTCCCTGCTCCTCGCTCCCCGAGCCGGGGCTGGAGCAGGCAGCCGCAAGGACACATGCTTTCCCTTCCAGGAGTCTATTGAAGACCAAACATTCTGCATGAGTGGCTTTCAGTCTCTTGACATCACCACTCGCTCCGGCCCGCTCTGGATTTTAGGAGATGTCTTTATGTCTGCGTTTTACTGCATTTTTGACCGTGGGAATGACAGAGTGGGATTTGCAAAAGCTGTTCATAGGAAGGATTACTACTGAGTCATAATAACATTTGTTCTGCCTTAATGCGAATGCTAATGTAATGATCTTCAATGCACGTGTGAAGAAGGGCTTTAACTGAAACTCTGGACCTAAATGCAGTTGTGTGTCACCCCCCCCTCCCCAGGGTTTAAGGGCTTTGGGGTGATCCTTGTCCCATATTGTATAGTTTGGTTCAATCTCTGTATGTTTACAACTGAGAAACAATTTTTCCTCAACAACTGATGGACACCACAGCTCTCAGGATGAAGTGAAAACAGCTCAACACTCAGATTTGCAAAAGAGCAGGAAGGATAAAAATGCTGAACAGTGCCAGGCTGACAAGATAGCAGTTACGAGCAGGGGAAACTAATCCCAGTCTGGTCTGGGCTGGGTATCCTTATTTCTTCTCGTGTGCTGATTTCCACCTCATTTTCCTACTGCTTTCCTTTTCCTCATTATTTTCCATGGTTGGGGTTTTGTCCAACCTCATTTCCTTAGTGCCATTCAAATTTTCTTTATATGGGCTTGATCCAACCAGTTTATACAAAGAGGAACTTGATTGATGCCTGTGTGACCACTAATTTCCACTACTGTTCCTCATGCACAATTTCCTGCACCTTACACCATCTCTCAAACCTGCTTTTGCCCTTGGGTTCATTCTCGCTTGACTCTTTTTCTATTGCTTTTTTGGGTCTCAGCATTTAATGTCCATGTCTTAGGTCAGATGCTGCTTTTTTTAGCGTCTGTCACCTCTGCCCCTTGGCAGTGCAGGCAGCTGGGAGCAGCGTCTATTCGCATTCCAAAACCCAGACCACAACCCTTGCAAAGGGAGCTGCAAAGGGATACCGCAGCGTCCCTCCGCCTCAGATGAGTTACCAGACCAACACACCAGCACTGAACATCTACTACCCCTTTGCTCAGCCACTTCTTGGCAGCAGCGGTAGCAGCTCCAGCGCTGGCAGAGGCGTGAAACAGCCACAGGTAGCTGCGCTGATTTGGCAAAAGAAGATTCACCTAAATTATACCCATTGGAGTATTTGTTTGGATTGCTAAAGCTGACACTGCCCCTGCACACGTGAATAAAACTTAACCAAGCAAAATCTGCTTTGGTCTTAGTGCTGTTCCAGTTTCATTTTATGTTCTCTTACAGTGGTTCCAGTGACGGAGAGGAGGGGGAGGAGAGGGTGCAACACCGAGTGAAAATCCAGGTTGCTCTGTGGCCTGCAGGGGAGAGGTGGGATGTGTTGGGGTGCTGGGACTGTTCATCTCCCCCTAAAGCCAAAAAATGTCTGCAGCCCCAGCCCTGGGCAGTGGGTACCTCCCAGGCAGGGCAGGGCTGTGAGGAGCTGGAGACAGGCCCAGCTGCAGCACTGCTGGGGCAGGGGCTGGTGGCCCCAGGGGACTTGCTGCTGCCGCCTGTCTGGATGTGCTTAGCACAGACCAAACGCAACACCACTTACTGGCCTTGGCAGTATTACGATCACAGTCCCTTAGATTTTAAGGCTGCAGTTGTAAGACTCCATAAGTATTACTAAAGTGAGACGGTTTGCCTGTAGGTATCTCTGAAATACTGATTTTGCCTTCCAGTATGAAATACTCCCTCTCTCCGGTGTGTGTTTTCACGACTTTCATTTGCAGCCACATTGTGTTACACAGTTGGCATCCAGGCTATCAATGTCTAGCAACGAGGACTCTGCTGCCCCTTGTCTCTTTTTGCAGCCAAGATTGAGCTGTACAAAGTTACCATGTATTTCAGGCCAGTCTTGCCTTGTTTCCCCTTTGTCCATATCACTCTTAAAGAACAGAGTGACCATCAGCTAACTTATTTGTCTAGAAAATGTCATTTGTTTGGTCATAAACCAAGACAAACATCCATGAAGCCCTATCACTCATTTAACAGCAGTGGGGTATTTTTGTTTTCTCTACTATGTGGCAGACTTAACACTCTGGTACGTATTTCTACAATACGTATATATTCCTCAAACATGAGCTTGCAGTCAGAGTTAGAGATCTGTTATTTATGACAGGATTTTAAGGGCAGTGGGACATGTCCCTGCAGCTGGTCGGTCCCTGCACCGACATCTTGGCTCTACGAATTCCAGCGCTGAGCGTGAACACATCCTAGAAATAGGTGGAAAGTCAGGCAGCGTATGCAGGCACCGGCCCTCTCTTTGTTCTGATATATCTCATCCTGCTCAAGATTAACACCATTTGATGGGAGCAAGCTGCTGCTCTGACTTATTTGTCTCTCCTGGCCCTATTCTCTCCTCAGTCTTTTCCAGCTTTGCCAGCTTCCATAGGTCTGCCTCGCTGTTACTGGCAGACATCAAGCTGACTTGCGTGGTAGGTGAAGCCTTTGCCAGAAGTGCTTCTTGACAGTTAATACAGTCAAGACGACTGTGTTTCTCAAAGTGCCTTTATTCATGCAATAACTTGTCATTGTTTAAGCCGGTGAACATGAATTGTAAATTGTTGGATTTGCTAAAATACTCCATTTACCATGCTAAGGCACATAGTTTACCGAGAGAAGTGCCTAAGAGAGCACATAATCCCAAAAGATAATTTAATACAAATCAGAGCCCGCAGATGTTTGCAGAAGTGAGATAACAGACTAAATGAGGAGAGGAAATTTTTCTGGTAACTGATCCCAGCACTAGCTTCTTCACAAACAACGAACAGAATGTTATAGCTAACCTGGAGCTGGCCTGCTATGTGTGAAATGCTATTTGTGTATTGCAGATTACATTGTGGGACTCCAGAGCTGTCATTCCTAATTGAACATGCGGCTACGCGTCTAATAGACACCTCTGTGGGACTTCACTGAAGCTTTTATCTGCCTAATGGTCACCCTTAGCCTCCACTGAAGAATGAACACTGTTGCTGGGTCAGGGAGTGCTGGCAGAGTGAGTGGGAGCGGCAGAAAAATCATTGCTCATGAGATGCATAACGTCCTGGTGGAAAGCAGCAGTGTGCGTCCTAGCTAGCGGCCAGGCTGAGAAGAAGATGATGGAAGATGAGCAGAGCTGGACAATGAGAAGCTGGGAAGGCTTCTTCAGGCTTAGCAGTGCCAGGATGAAACATGCTGATGTCTGGGTTGGGGAGATGAGCACTTTGCTCCACCATCTTAAGTCCTGGTAGAAGCTGTGTGAAGGAGGAGAGTGAGGAGGTGTGGTGGGACTGGACCCTCAGTGCAGATTTGTAGTGGGCACTTTACAGTCATCTCTAATTCCCTTACAGAGAGAAGCACAGTTCCTCAAGCTTACGTACCGTGAGGAGAGAGATAGGTAATAGGCCAGACTTTCTCCAGAGCCACTGAAAACCCTTCCTATACATGCACGGCTGGGGGCAGTATGGCCAGACTCCCCCTGAAACCCATATTGCCCTCCTGACTTTAACAAAGTGCTATGGAGGAGTGTTTCAGGCTCCCAAGGAGAGCAGCAGATACTTTGTGTCTAGCCATGTGACCGGAACTGTCTGGGTATCCTTAAAATATATTGTTTATGCTTAAATTTTACCATTTGTTAAAGTTAAGCTCGTTGGTAAATGGAGTGCATTGACAGCTGCAAATACAATTAAATTGAGAAAATATTGAATTGAAAAGTATGGCTTCAAGCTTAAAGAAGAAATAGGAAATAGGGAAGAAAGAGGGAATGCTGGAGGAAAATCCTTTTTCCTCTGCTGATGTAGGGATGGGAAAACTACGCATTTCCACTATTGTCACGGGCCGATAGAGTTCTCTTCCCCAGGGAGAGTCAGCAGTCTGGAGCTCTGATGACTGAAAAGCTAGAGGATGCTGCCAGAAGCTGGGTATTGCCTAGTAAGGGCCATTGTGATGGTGTGCTTCTCCCTCCCCAGACGCCATCTGATCTTTATCTCCCTTAAACCTGCCCAAGCGATAACCACCCATGGCGGTCATAATGGGTGCATGTAGTCTGCTGTTTATTTCAATATAATTTCACTTTGTTGCGGTTCTCATTTTGCTGGTCAAACCTGAACACAGCAACTTGATTTGCCTGAGGCCTTGTTGAGGAGTGGCAAGGGTGAGGTTGCACCAGAATGCTTTACTCCAAAACTGTGATCAAACCTCACTACTCAGCCGCTGTCAGACACCAGCGTCACCTCATCCCATGGTGTGAAGAAATGCCTCCTTAGGTGCCTGGGAAATCTGCACCTGGCTTTTCTGCATACCTGAAATTCCCATAATATGAGTTTAAAAGCTCTTCCTTGGGCTAAGTGTCCTCTGCTTTGTAAACTGATAGGGATATATGTACTTTTGTCTAGTGTCTTTGCAGGATTTGAAACGGTGGCACTGCTCAGACGATGTCTAACGCATACCAACAGGAGCCGGTTCCCAGACTGAAACAAAGCTGGAAGGAGTAGAAGTGGGGAGGGTAGTTGATTTTTTTTCCAAGCTTAGCCAGATGAGATAGCAGAGTCCTGCTGTATGTGATAGCCTGCTGGAAGGGCTCCTCACCTAAGCTGTTGGCCAGAGGAGCAGGAGCAGGCAGGTCTGTTCATTCCCTTCCCAGCTTCAGGGGGTCCTGAAGACTTCCAGGAGCCACTGGTGGCTACCAGTTACCTTGGTAGAGGTGCTGGTTTGTTGTCTGAAGTGCAACCTTCTGGGCAAGAGAGCTGGGTGCACTTGTTGTCCACACCGCTTGCTGGCTGTTGCAGCCCCTAAAATTTTCTGCATCTCCCCTCTCTCTGTTCTTCCCAGCCCGCGAGCTACCTGGTCTCTTCCTTGTCTAGGGAGACCGTCTACCTGGATACTCACTTGTGGGGGAATGCTGGTGTCATGCTCTGGACTGTGTTCATGTAGGTGTGGGTGAGAGCTAAAGACAAAGAGCTGCCACTGCTTTTGGCGCCTGCTTTGAGACTTCTTGTAGGAGTGGCAGCTGAAACACCAGGTTGCTACCAGGAGGTTTAGGAAGGTGGCTTGGCCACCCCTGGAGCAGCAGGAGCCACCTAATGCTGGCTCAGGTTTGGGTTAATGGGGAACATGTGTGGTACACCTGGGCAGCATGGGAACGGAGGAGGGGAGAAGGAAGCAGAGAACAGTCTTTGCTAGCAGTCCTGGGCCATTTGGTTGTCTCCCTGGGATGACTGCAGCCTGCATGCTTCCAGCTGAAGATTTCCGCAAGAGTGGAGCAATAAGCTCAGTTGCCCCTGCAGCTCCATCACCTCTTGAGAGAGTGCCACAGCCCTGTCATCACTGGGGCAGCCACCTGGGAACGGTGTTTTACAATAAACAGCCACTAGGTATGCCACATACATGCTCCAAGGAGCAGAGACCGAGGCTCAGACCTCCTATGCCCAGTTCACCAGCAGTTTTGTCTCTTCCATTTTTCTTAATGAAGTAAAACATTTAATCCTTTTGTTTTTCCACTCTGTAGTGGCATAGCTTCAGCAGGAGTGGGGCAGGCTCTTGCCCCACACAAGTGAGGAGCTTGATTTTTCAAGCGTTCCAGGCAGTGAGAGATGGTGGGCTGAATCTCTCCAGGCTGAGGAGTGAATTGAGCCCAGCAAAACTGTTGGTGGGTCTTACAAGGATGTCATGGACCTTAATCTCAAGGAGCAGCCAAAGGTAGCCGTGTTGACGGTGGATCCAAAGTGGACAGAGCCACCTCCGCTCTTCTGATAACCTCAGTGTTTCCTCTAGGTGAGCCTACACGGCTCGCTGCTGTGTGTGCTGGCTGGTTTGTATCCACTCCCAAGATTCCCAGTTCTCCCTATAAATGTTTTCCCCACAGGTTTACAATCAAGTGGCTTAAAGCATGTCACCACAATACCTCCTATTTAGGTGGCCAGCTCTTCTGTTGGATCTTGCTCAGGACTTGTCTGAGCATCGTGTTTGCCCTTCTGCACTTTCAGCAAATCTGTGTGAGAACCACTTTAAAGAGAAGATGAGAAGTTCAGTTAAACCCAGGAGAAACACGGTCAAAGTTTTCTTTCACTTTTCTCATTAGAAAATTCTACTATAGCTGTTTCTTTGCTATCCAGGTTTTCCCATAAGTGCTGCATCTCAAATGCCTCTGGAGCAGCAGCAGAAGTAACATTTTTTCCATCGTTGAAGGTCCTTTGTTGTGAAGTTGTCCCAGAATCTGTTAAAGGTGGTGCAGTGTCAGCAGTTGCCAATTTACTATGACTGTGGAAGCTTGGTAAACTCCATCGCTGAAGATTTCTCTCAGGATCTGTTATGAAACCAGCTATGTTACTACCATGGGGTTCATGTTTGGGCTCCCCTATCACAGTAGGAAGTGACTGATGCACCTCAGAGCCTGGGAGGTGTGTAGTCATTGCTGGGGAGAAAAAAGGATGGTCCAGAAGAGACACATTTGCCTTAGTTAGGCTCCTTTGAAGCTTCTCTTCTGGCACGTTTGCGGTGCGCTCTGTTTGCAGATCTGGTTCGCCCAGCATATCAGGTGCTTTCTCCTCAGCTTTAGAGATGATGACCTCAGGAACCAGCTTGTTCGTCTCGGATGAGGTGTCACTGTCGCCGAACTGCACCTCGTTCCTTGAGGTTTCAGTTATGGGTCCTAGATCTCTGCTACTGTGAAGTCTGTTACTTCTGTCAACTCCTTCATGTTTCTTCTTGAAGCTCGAGGTAGAGTGTCTCCCTCTTGTGTGCATTTCCTGCAACCGTCTGATGTGCCCCTTTTCATCTGCTGGGAAAAACACCGAATTCTCACTTGTCTGCCGATTGTAGCGACGGTGAGCTGGGGATGAAGGGCCCTCATGGACACTGAGAAATCTCTTGACTCTTCTCAACACTGAATGTTGTCTTCGGTGTTTCTCCTCTTCCCAGGGCCACTCTTCCCCGTAGAGGAATTCGGTATCAGCCAGCCTGCCAAATAAAGCCAGGTAGTAGGTGTCACTTACATATGGTCTGTGTGCCTATATATATACCGCTGTCTCAGCAGGAACACACAGGAACCAAGGCCCTAGTGTGTCCCCAAGGAATGGCATGGAAGGGGTGAAGGAAGGGTGAGGGGGCCAGGAAATAGTGCCTGTGCCTTTGGACAGGCCAGATCACACAGGAAGTTCTCCACATCCAGGTGTCTCTTCTCCTGAGGACCAGGCTGAGAAGGCATCCAGCCAGGCATCTGGCACCATTTCATATTTGGGCTGCAGCCCTCTGTGGCTGCTCTGAATGGTTAGGCTTGTGCTTAGGGTGAGGGAAAGGGGAAAAAGAAACCCTGCTTGGTGCTATAGATACTTTTTCAGGAGAATCCTTCAGGCAAAAATAACAACAGGTAAAATCTACCCCTGGAAGCAGAGTGTTACGATTTCAAAAAATGTTGGATTTACTCAGATGGCCAAATCTCACTTACCTCTGGGACATGACAGTGTGTCTGAAATTCCCACCTGTACCTGATACTCTTCCACCCAGCCTTGGTGGTTCATGAGAACAACTATTGCTGCATCTGCTAGGCAATTCAGTACACATTACTGACTCAGTGCACCCCAGAAGACAAGACAAACTGGCCCAGCTGCCTGTCCTAAGGACAAGGATGGCAAAGGGGCTCGGGCCAAATCTGAGATGAGGAGCAGAGGGAGGCAATACTAACCCAGAGGGACAGAGGAACTTCATCCAGTATTCGTGAAGATCACAGAATAGTTTGGGTTGGAAGGGACCTTTAACGGTCATGTAGTCCAACCCCCCTGCAATAAGCAGGGACATCTTCAACAAGATCAGGTTGCTCAGAGCCTCGTCCAACCTGACCTTGAATGTTTCCAGGGATGGGGCATCTACCATCTCTCTGGGCATCCTGTTCCAGATGTTGGCTTGAGGGGACTGAAGAAGACTTTGGATTTAGGCTAAAGTTTTATATATTTGCTTTGGACTTGGATGAATCTTTAGACCTTGTTTTTGAAGTCTGCAAAAGAACTACCCATTTTTTTTAGAGAGGTGAACAAAGAAACAGTTCAGAGGAGAAAACAATTAATAAAAAAGTCAACACATCAGAGCTGTTTGAATTTCACAGGGGCTAACATGGAGCTATTTTTCATTCACTCCCCCCTTCATTTTTTGTGTGAAGTGCTTCTTATTAAAAAATTGTTTGCAGACTTAATAATGTTTCTTCTTTGCCACTTTTTTCCCCTAGCAATTGCAGCAAAATTAATTATATTCTATGAGTTTTTCTTATTTACTTTTTTACCTTCTTCTTTACTTTTATTTTGGCCATTTTACAGTTTTTCCAGAAGGAAATAAATTCTGAAAAGGCTGTGTGTGATAAAAGGAACCAAAATAGACCATTGTTCTCTGTAGTAGAATGCACGCAAAAATGGAAAAATAAGAGGAATAAAAATGAGAAAACAACAATTTCCAGGCCAAATGAAGAAAAAATTAAGCATATTTTATTTTGATAAAGGCTGGAAAATTTTGGAAAAATTAAAAACTTATTGAGATAAGTTTTAAAGTAAAAAAAAATGGCTACTATAAAGTTCTAAAAAAGGTTTTCAGATTAAAATGTCTACTTGCCCTGGTATTTGTTCAGGCATGGTGGTATTTACACTTACTGACCTGTTCTACATTACAGCACGTCACAAGTGTTTAAACTCAACAGCTTCTAAGCTAACTGGCCTATCACTGATTTCCCATATAGATCCTGACAACACAGAGCAATCCTATATCCTCTGTGTGTTTCTTTATAAAGTTGGTTCTTGTGTTGATCTCTGCAAATAACTCCTCTTCTTTATCCCTTCACAAAATCTGACCGCTCGAACTTCCATGCCCAGGTCATTAGCCAATGAAAAGTCATACAGTGTTTAAGATAATTTCTTGTTTATCTTCATAAAAACCTGGACTGATTTTAGCCTTCATCTGCTAACAAAACAAGCAAAGGAATAGCTATTTTGCTAACTAGGGGAAGTACGAAGAAGCTGTAGTAAATAAAAAATTATTAAGAAAATTCAGTCACCGCCTTCCAGTGCCATCCTGTACTCAGAGATTTTCAACAAACCCTCCTTGAAAACATACTCTATCTATTAATTACGCAATTTAAGCAATGGGTGCACAATTTGTACAAACACGTGGACAACTAGAGACATCATCCCACCAACACCAGCTGTCCACTCCCTCCCAGTAGCATCATTTCCCATCTCCATCTTCCCCACTCACAGTATCAGCACAGCCTGCAGCCCTGCGCTGACTGTCCATCAGTCAACATGGGCTGTAGGGGTGGTGATCTTTCTGATGGCGTTAGTGCCACTCACCCCATTTCAATAGTTGATCCAAGGAATGAAGGAATACAGTAATCAGCAGCTGCTTTTGTGTAGGGTGGCCGGGCAGAGGAATCGTTCCAGTAAATATCTTTCTCTATCCTTGGTAAGTTCATGTGCATCTCGTCCACCGCCAGAAGTGAGACCTTAAATTTTTTTTGGTATAAATCATGTCACTTTCAACATAGTACAATATACGAAATAATCTGTTTTGTATTCCCTGGGTCAACATTTCTTTCAGAAACCCTTTGAAATAAGATGCGTGTGCTAGCCTGGGCATTGGAAAGAGACTTAGTATTATAAAATATACCCCCTATACCCTCCTACACTCATGAAAGCATAAAATTTATTGTAACTTGAGTCTTCTACGCTGCAAAGCTATTTGTGCCAGATTGAAGTCCTCTCCTCACATGTGAGGTAGTTAAATGGACATGTGCTCCTCCATGTGCTATGGAAAGTCTGTGTAGAGTATTAGTTTTGCTCCTTAAAATGTCCAGAGGTTGAGAAGCTTTCTGATAGGCTTCATCTACATTTTAAGACATTCAGAACCAAGTATGTAACCATCCTGTTCTCGGGCCTTCCAATATATTTTATACAAAGGGCTCTGAGGCACAATAGCACGAGTAGCCTGGAGTGGTGTTAAGCCAGAGAGCATCTTTGGCAGCGTGAAGGCCTGTCCCACTCCTGCGCGTACCTGTGTTGCTTGCTTTGCTGAATATGCTGGTTTGCTTGCCCTGCCCATGCTCCCTCTAACACCTGGGCTCTGCTTTGCAGTCTCGGTGGTCCCCAGCAGACATGGGTTCTGACAGCAGCTCAACCCTATGCTTGGTTCTACCTGCAAGGGGAGCAGTGGGTGCCATGGGACCTCTTCATGTCTTCAGGCTCCTTCATGGCATGACAGACAGGGGTTGTTTGGGAATCGGGCGTAACTGCAATAAATCTGTACCCTGGTCATCTCACAGCTCCTGCGACTGAGGACACTGGCTCCTGTGCCGACCACAGATGCTGCTGGGGGTGGCAGCATCGCCACCTGAATCATGGTATGGGCCCTGCTTATTAATTCAGGGCTCTGCTTGGTATTTTTGATATCTTTACTGCATTTTTTTTAAAAAAAAGGAAGATTCGTATACAATATTGTAATCTCTAGACATTTAGATTAGCAAAACGTGTTCTCATCTCTGTGGGAATAGATGGCTTTTGGATTTTGCAGGATTGACCTATATTATGTGTTTTTCGAGGCATAAAGTGAGCTTAAAGTTTGAGGTTAGCTGTTTGCATGTTTAGTCAGGCATCAAGAAATGCCAAATACCTAAATCAGGATGCATTAGCTTGTAAAAATAAAATCTGGGGATCACAGCCGTAGATACTCCTTCAGGGAAAGAATTTGTTTTGATGACACTTGTTGCCCTTAATTTGTACAGCAATGTAAGAAATAGGGTTAAATGTAATGATAATCTATGGTACAGTAAAGCTGCAAGAAGAAATAACAGCAGCAACCTGTAAATTTCTATCGATGCACCAGTTAGTTTCAAAATCATCATCATCTTCTCCAAATGGATTAATAAGTTGTTCAGCGACCTGAAAGGAAAATGAGACAGTGAATAGAAGTTGGCATGCCATGTCAGGACCGCTGCCGCAGAGAAAATAGGATCTGATTTTTCTCTCTCTTCCTGCCTGTCACTTGCAATCATAGCATAAGCTCCAGTATGATGGTTTTGCCAGCCTAGCGAAGGAACAGCTTGCTTTCCCTATAGATTCATACCTTGGTGCTTTGTTGGTGCCGTCAATCATCATCGTCAGCGCTGGCCTACTGGGAATTGAGACATGTCTGGGCCACAGTAATTGTCACATAAGATAGTCATTATCTTTCCTTACTGTTGTCTTGGGATGATTTAAATGAATGTTTTAGCAGCTAGAGGCTCTGTTACTGCATTATGGTCTATGATACTCCACCAGCCCATTGGGTCAGCATTGCCGAGACCTGCAGCTGGAGTCTGCTGGAGTGATTACAGCTCATCTCTCCAGCTCAGCCCTCATCTCCTGCTTCTTTATTGGGGGTGATGCTGATGGCATCCCTCTGAAGCTTTTCAGGAAAAGCAGCCACCAAAAGACATGACTCAAGTGGATGCTGTGCATCAAGCTAGCCAAAGCCAGGAGACAGGATCTGAGTTTGTTCTTTAATTCAGCCTGCTGTTTTGGGTTTCTGTACATGAAGTGATTAAAACTGCAGGGGAGAAGCCCATCCTGTGGAGGAGACAACCAAACAGTGAGCTCAGGCACCTTAGGCTGGGAAAGGAAACCTCCCCGGCTGCCCATAGCCTTTTTCAGTCCTGCCCCCCCTCTCCCAAGGATTAAATAAATGGAAAAAAACCCAGAGACTNGGGGAGAAAACTCACAACTGTTGAGGGAGATAAAAAAGATGAAATAGGAAAATTTTTAAAAAAAGAAAAAGTTTCAGGAAATTCAAACTGCTTTTCTATTTCTCAGTTCCTTGGTACACTGGGGTTAAATACCTTCTTCCCTTCATGCTTTTCTCCTTCTGTTTATCTTTTTAAGCCTCAGTTTTGAAGACAATCATGTTCTTGCTGACCCTGCCAAGCCTTCCTGGTGGTCACGAGGGCCATGCACAGGAGCAGTGGCCAGGTCCTCGGTTTAACACGGGTATAGGTGAGGAAACTGATTAAACAGCCCTGCTCATGAACCTTGCTATGGATGGCTATGATCTAAATAACTTATAACAGTAAGGCAGTCACTCCCTGACTATTTATTCCTATGTGCCTCTAGGTTGTACCTGTGGGTAAGCACTTGCTGACTCTCCTAGGCCAGCACTTCCCAGGCCAGCAGTGGAAGACAACAAATGAACTGCTGAGCACACTAACATGGCAAAAACACCCATAAGGCAGGACAAACAAGAAGAAGACAGGGGACACCTCTGCTCACACTCATTGGCCTGCCCCATGGCATTAAATTTTGGGTATAGCTATGGAAGTGCTGCAACAGGAATGAGACAGAACACAGACTGTGTTGCGGCTCTTCAGGGAAGACACTGGATTAGCTTGCTGTAAACCATCCAAAAAAACTGTCACGTGTGCTGAAAAAAAGTGAGCAGGGCTGGGACAGAGGGAACAGCAGCAGTGGCCTTTTGCTTGGCTGACCTGGTCCTGGCATCGAGACATGACCTTATTCTCTGGAAGGGAATGTAGTGCTGGACAACATAATGAAAATGGGGATTTAGGAGTGTTTCATGTGATGGGAAACTTTGCCCCTGTATTGCAGGTATAACAAACCAGGCCCGAGGCCAAGGAATGAGCTCAGTTTAGCCATCATTTCTGAGGAATTGCCAAGTTACTGAAAGTCAATAGCTCAGGGGCCTTTCTGCAGCCCGGCAGTCAAAGCCCAAAGCACTCAGCAGGAAACTGGCTGTAACCTTCAAGACAGAAATATCCTGACTTGGGGGCACTGCAGGTTTGGACAAACCTCCGGTCTGAGGGAGCACCGCCAATATTAAACTTGCTTTTTAAAACTGCTTCTCCTCCCTTTCACTTTCTTAGGCAGAAGATTTTCAGTTACAATGGCATCTCCTACTTGCCATAGCCAGGAGTTGGCTGGAAGCCCTGAGCCTAACTGGAACAGATGCTACAGCAGCCTTGGGTGCTGATGAAGGGGAGACCATTCACCCCTCAGGAGCATCAGCAGGGTGGTCAAGAGGAACAGCTTACAGTTTTGTAATCTGCTAGTAAAACCCTGGAAGACACTGCCTAGAGATAAACCCTCCCATTTCTGCAGCAGCAGCACTGTCAGCCTCCCCTCCTCTCTCTCCTGCTTCCCCTCCAGGTTGGTCCCTATGCAGCAAACCCCTTTTCCCTCCCAATTTCCTAGGACATCGGACTAGAGGAGCTTGCCCTGCAGGCACTTTACTATCCCCTGCAATCCACCAGCTTGGTGTGTTGCCTTCTCTACTCCACCGTTCGGAGCTGGCTGTGGGAAGGGGGCTCTAAAACTGGCCAATTTTGTGCAATTTATATCCTAACAGAAAAGTTAGCCCTGAGTTTCCAGCCATGATTAATAATCCCAGAAGGAAATCTTAATGCACATGCACCCTAATGTACTGATTTGCTTTTTTATTTGAAACCTTCTTCCAGTTAGTCTACCTTGATACTCGTTGCACAGGAGGATTGATGGTGATATGTTAATTGACCAGGCATCAATGGGCTGATGGGTAGCATCCAATTCCTTCTATAACTCTTCTTTTTAATGAATGTTTTTATGCGATGGGGTTATAGCCAATATTGGCTGTCACTGTTTGATAGCCCTCTGGAACTGGAGACCTTTAATTGTCTGCATCTGATTAATTTAACAGCAGATACTAAAGGCTGGTTTTGATCATAAGAAGAAAGTATGATTCAGTCCTTTTCAGCCCATGCCAGGTCTGGAGCAATATTTCCTCATTGCACAGCAGAGTGGGAGAAAGTGGGGTTTTTTAAATCTTTCATCTGTCATTTTATAGTCCAAGTCCTGGGACCTGATTTTGCTGGACTAATACTTTCTTGGGGAATTCCAGCTGCACCAGTCCTACTAAAACGGGTTCTTTCAGGTTCCTGACTGTTTCTTACTGTAAGATCAGGCAGGTAGAATTAAAAACGTATTGAATGATGTTTCTTTATGACCACAGGACAGTTTGGACTCAATTCAGCTTTGCTGTAACTCCATTAATCTTTGGTGATTTTACAGTGTGCCACAAATCTGACACCTTGACTTCAGCTCTGACACCCTCACCAGCTTCCCTAGGGAGGCTTCCCCATGACCTTTCCAGAAAGTTATTTACCTTGAGCCATCCTGCATAGAAGAAGAACTGTAACAGCGTGAAGATTGGAATGTAAAGATCTAAGTCATGTCCCTGATATCCTTGGTCAGTATCCAAAAATTGGCGCCCTATCAGGCAGGCAAAGAAAAAAGTATAGACTGCGAGAGTAACAACCTGCAAAGAACAAAACTGAGTTGAAATCATGCAATCATACAATCTTATGCATCAGGCAACAAATACCCAAAGGCCTCTGACTGCCTTTCCCTATATAATTTACAAATCTGCAGGGAGGTATTACAAATAGAGAGGCCAGAGGAATAATTATAGCCAGGAAGAAGACTCAGGAAACATAAAAACATTTCAGTGCTTCCCTCCCCTCTCCCAAATTATGCAAGGCCTTGAAAACATCTCTGCATTAAATATGACTTAAATAGTTAGCCAGGTGTCCATAGTGCCGTGGGAGTTAACAAGTGCTCAACAGCTCAGAGACTCTGGTCGAGTCTATGGATGTTTTGCACCAAACTTCCCATTTCTGGAAATAGCATTTCAAATTTTGTAAAGGATAATGTCTCAGTACCTGGGTATAAACCAATGGAATTCCAACCCAGTCATAACCAAATAAAAGACTACACCAAGACCGGTACTTATTCATCTCCTACAAGGAAAAAAAAAGAAAAAAACAATCCTCAATAAACTAGAATGGCATGAGGTTCAGTTCTAAATGATAAACATTTTTTACAATTAATTTTTGCTCATGCAAAAAGACAGGGAGATAAGAAAGTGTAGTATATATAAATTAATGTCATAATTATATCCAGCACCCCATTGTCACATTTGAATATTCACCTAGTTTATGGAGTTGGAATGCTTAGTATAGTATGTATTTCTTCATAAATTATCTTATCTATTGTCTAGTGATACATGAAAGATAATATCTTATATAATAAAAAGATGTTTGACCACTTAATGAAATATTCAGGGACATTATCTTCCCTGAAACTGATATTAAAATCTTCAAAATGTCAAATTATTCTCTTTTTTTTTTTTCCTGCAGCTATGGAACAATTATGAATTTACAGTGATGTTACATTAATTTTTTACTCATCACTTTGCTGCTTTAGTTAATACCTTCTTAGTCATATAAATACAATCCCAGCAACCTGTGTGTGCTTGAGTGTACATTGGTAGACAGAGAAAAGTGGTACAAATCTTGAGCAAGATCATTTAGATGACACTGGAGAGTTGTGTGCACTAAATCAAATTATATAAGTGAAAAGCTACTGCATAGCAATTTCAGATTAGTTTTCTGTAGATTTACTTTTTCTACTTACGTTCATCAGTGTCTGCAGATCTACACTGTCTCGAATTCTTCCCTCTTTTCGTGCCTTTGATGCCAAATTTCCAAACCAGACAAATGGAACCCAGTATTTAAGGTGGGGAGACTTCAGGTCATCAAAAATTTTTCTTTCATATCTTGTCATAAAACCTATTCACATTAAAAAAAAAAAGTAATTTATTCTGTGCAGTCAGTGCAACTGATGTTATAAATTTTGAATATTTTTGAATGTTTATGTGCTATTTGCATAGAACTATGCAAAACACTATAATTCTAACTAGTAGCCTCCTCCTCTTTTTTTTTTTTTTTTTTTTGAGCTTTTTTCCAGGATAGATCTTGCTTGAAACAACTTCTTTTTTGCAATAACTACCTACGCAAAATCCCTCTTGATCAATATATGCAAAAATTTGCTATTACTGTGTTCTCATATCTGACTGCTGACATATTGTAGATATATATAATACCAAGAATTGTGCAGATTACTCTCTAGTTTCATACTCTACTTTCAGAAAAATAAGGAACTGGATACATCAGTCAAGAAACTATCACTTTTCAGCAATGATGGCTTTTAGCAGCATCTCAACATATGTTATAAGGGCAGTGACGTGACCTTCTGATTCTGATAATTTTTTGGTAAATCTGCAAAGCAGTGAGCAAGCAACAAGAGGATACAAATGCATGCATGAAACAGAGCTCAACAGAGAGCATGCCTTCTGCCAGCGAAATACTTCCCTGCCAGATTGTGTTTCATGTTTTCTTTGAGGTTACGAAGGCGTGCAGAGATGGAAAAGGAATCATGCACAGAAATCCCGCTGCTAGCGGGACACCGGGCCAGATGACGTGCTGTGGGGCTGCAGGTTGAAGCCGCTCTCTGCCTGGCAATTTGCCTTGCCGGGATGCTGGGAAGGTATTACGTTTCCTGTAGAGTTCCCCTGGCCTTGCGAAGCCCTGCTTCACCCTGCTGCTAGCAAGTCCAAGGGAGCCAGGGCTGTGTGGGACACAACCTTCACCACAGCAGCTCACTGCCTGGGACTGGTACGGGGGCAGCTGGTTTTTGGAGTGACACCTCTACCCCCTTTCGTAAGAAAGCTCTACTCTGTTGTCCTCCTTCCACCCAGCCTTTGAGAAAACAAACCTCAGAAAATTCATGAAGGGGAACTTCACATTTTCCTTTGTCCAAATCCTGAGTTTGGAGCAATCTTCAGGATTGGGGGTTCTTAGTTTTTGCTCAGGGGTGTGTGTGTGTCACCTACCAGGGTGGGTATAAGGCTTCTTTTGTCGTGTTGACATTAGCTCCAAAACAGGACAAAGTTAGCAGCATGGCAGCTCCAAAATAAGTGGCTCAGCCATTTAATTACAAGTTTGAGCGCTGAAAATTGAACAAGGGAATTGAGAATAGACAGGAATTTTTTTCTAGTCTCCAACGAGTAACTAAGAATTGGCCCATTGTTACTAACATTGCTAATGATATACGAAGCAGCAAAAATATAAATATACACACACTCAGTTGTGTTTCGTATAAAAATGTGAATAAGATAAGAGGCAACCTTAAATATTCTGTTGTTGAGGGAAATGCTACTGTTGTACAGTTGCAATAAGTCAACATAGGAGGTATGAAATACTGCAACTACAGAGAAGGAACACAAGGACAGGACAGAAAATTCTGTGGAAGAGGGAAAGTTCAGCAGCAAGACACAGTACTCCTGCAGTACCCTGGAACTGGAGAAAAGAATACAATGCAGCTTTTAAAAGATCCCTCGGCAGTTTTCAGCCTGCTTTCATAACTAACTGCATAGAAATAATCAGGCAACAAGACAAACTGACCTGCTCGTCATGACCCCTGACTACTAAAAGTCAGTCTTTCAGGCTGCCTTTGATTTTTGGCTGTCCAGCCTCCTCATTACTGGACAGGAAAAGATGGTTCTACCAGGCTGAAACAGACAGACAGAATACCAGAAAATTGACAGTCTGATGCAAGTCACCCGAGAGGCCCTGGGAAGTCATTATCTGGAAGGACACAGCCTGAGGGGGTCACGAAGAACGGCAAAGCTCCAAGGATCAGTTCAGCTCTCCACTGAAACGGGGTACCTTTTTGTTCAGAAAAGTTCAACAAAGCCTTGTTCTTTTAACAATAACATTCAAATTGTCATTATTTTTAAAGGTAAGGCATTTGTGTTTATATTAATTAAATGTTCTCTTTGATGGATATTCATAATGCCTAGTATTCTTATCAAATATGAAAATATGAAACAATTCTGGATTGCTCTTACTGCTGGTGAAGGTTATAGCAATACAAACAACATACAGTTCCAAACTGCTTGCTGTTATTACAGCAGTAAAGAAACACTTTATATTCCATCAAATACAGGGGAGGATATCAAACCTCAGTTATTAAAATTAAATGGTTTCTAAATATGGTTATACTATTTTTATTCAAGAGTATTCAAAGAATTAACTGAGGAACAAGAACACTGGTTTTGACAAGCCCTGGAAGACTGGGGTAGCTCCAGAAAACTGGAAATATTTGGCAAATACTGTGCCAAGATCTTGAAAAGAATGATCTAAGGAATGACAGGGCACTGAATCCTTGTGAAAGCATGAAAAGCTCGACACAGATGCAATCAATAAAGAATCAAAGGACACTAATGTGAACAGTATCAGCCAAAGTGGTCTTATGGGAAAAATATTGACGAGAACACAAGCCTGGATGGAAAAAGTCACTCATGCTGTACCTCAAACGATTTGAAGTATTCAGTTCTCCCATCAAAATGGACTGGTTTGAGACAAGACTGGTTCAGGGCACCCATGCCAAATACTCTGAAGGCTAGTATCTAGAGAAGACGGAACTGAAAAGAGGTCATCTCCCACATCTCCAGAGTGCACTAACAATGGTCAAGTAGATAAAAGTTTCAGTTTCTGCTTCTGTGTTATATGGGAAAGAATTAATTTAGGTACTTCACTCCAATAGAGGGTTTGGGACTGCAAACTTCAGCTGTCCATAGGTACTCATGTACTTGGGCTCAGACCTCATGTTTCTCTTCAGCATTTCCTACCAGCTGTTTTAGGCTGCTCTCTGCCCAGCTGCTGACTCATTACTCATGTTTTTTAAGACTCGTGTTCTTGAGCATCCAACATACTTCTTGCACCTTGCAGGCAACAGGATTGGTATGCTCAGGGCTGCTGCTAGGCATCTGACATGGCATATGTGCCACAGTAGTCAGCATCATAATATCATGAATCTACATGCATCTACCGCCTACAGTTCCATAAGGAATGCTAAAAAATGAAAAAGAGTTTAGAAAAGACTTAGGAGAAAGATCCAGCACTGAAGACTGTACCTTGTAGGGACAGACTACAGAAGGTGAAGCTCCTAAGTTTATTAAAGCCTTTATGGCTAACAGTTAGCTATTGAGAGAAAAATGGTGTTTTCATCTAACTGGAAAAAGAACAACCCAAACCCATTACAAAATGCAGTGACTAGACGATGACTCTGTGCAAGTTCAGACTGAGAATAAAATTTCACTTTTCAACAGTGAGTTCACTGTTGTGAATGTCAGTTCATCTAGGATGCAGTGTAGTCTTCAGTATATCGAGTTGAATTTTAAATCAGGGCTGGTTGTATTCCTAGAAGGTATTATAGCTCAGTCAGAAATTGCAACATGATGAAGGATGTTGTGAAGAAGCTTTTTGCCTTGTGTTATGGATGAGTCAGACTAGATTATCATGATACTGTTATGAGATATAAAATCCAGTTCATCTGCTGAAAAGAGAAATGTGTAGCAATAGTTACACTGTGGCAGTTCTCAGTTTGATAGCAAAATGCAAAATCGGCACAAGTGGTTTCAATGATGACTGTGCTGTAAGTATCAGATTCTGCCACTCACGTTCGTATTAAATGCTGCACTCCCATGCAGTCTGATATGTAATGCTATAGGGAGCTAGGGAGGGGATAATTGCAGAGTACTGTCTTAATCACTGGATGTTAATAGGAACAAAATATACCCTCAAGTGCTCAGTACTGTATCAACAAAAATTGGGTGGCACAATATGCATTAAAACCTACAGAATAAATACTGAAATCCACAGAGCTGACTACACTCAATATTTAGTTATACAGTTTGTAGTAGAATATTTTCCACTGTTAAAAAAACCCCAAACAACGAAAACTTGTTTTCCAGTCTACAATTTTTGTACAACGCTGTGACATTTTGTCTCTTTTGGAACAGATTGTCTTTAGCAATAGGGAGGCAGAGCTGGATTAGCCTGCTGGAAATGTTGTAATTTTCCAGTGTGTACTAGAAGCAGATTGCTGGGGAGAGTGACAGAAGCTCCCTTGACCTCTCACAGGCTCAGGTAAACAGTTTTGTTGAACAGCACAAGGAAGAGAACTTCAAAATCCAACTGAATCCAACCTAAATGATTTTTTTCAGTAAGATCAGTGCATTCTGCCTGGATTTTTTTTTTACTATCCAAAGCTTCTCACACGTATTTGAAATGTGTATATGTATATACACACTGCATATTTTAACTTGCTACAACTTGGCTTACTAATCTCTGCCAAAGGAATAATTTTAAGAAATGCAAGACGTTCAGTGAAAAATGTACGAATTCTCCTGTTTGGAACAGATCCCCACATCTCTGCACTGATGTCCTACCCCTGACGCTGACCATGCCAGTCAGAAGGCACGGCACCACACCTTGCCTTTAAGTACTCAGCGGCCAGTCCTTCACAGACAAGCAAGTCTTACACAGGCACATGATTGAACTCTCTTCCCCATCATCACACTCTCTGTATTATCAAAACAAACGGAAAATAAAGACACACTTAATATGTAGTGTATTTATCCCTGAAAAACTAAGCTTAAGGTGAGGTTGTAAATTTAAAGAAAAAATCCTTGGCATTGGGGCTTTTAAGTATATCACAACACTTAAAATGTGCAATCTACTTAAAATGCATTCTACTTAAAATAAATTGAGATAAAGCTGTACTTGCAAAGTGCCTGCAGAGATCAGTCTTTGATACACAAGACAAAGTTATATCCTAGACATTGAGGCAATGCGATATAACAAGTTACCATTCCTACTCATCATACCACAGTGCAACTACGTTATTTTTCACACTTTGGAGAATGTTGTACCTGCTCTATATGCCCGTGTGTTCGGGGCAGGCCTATTGCCTCCATGATGTCTGAGAGCAGATCCACATAAGAGCCTCAAATTCAGTTGATTTCTATAGTGTTGCTAGATGAAGACTTTAAGGGCACATCATTTAAGCCACTGACAAAAACGTGGTAGCATTGACATGGGTTAGTATGAGGCACACATGGGGCCAAAGAGGAAGGGAAAAATTAGCCTGCTTCCTTCCCTCCCTGTGCTCCCATCTCTGAGGGAAAGAAAAGACATTTTGGGGAGAAGGACTCAGAAGTACCTGCTCCTACCACGTGGTCCATGGTGGGGAACCTTTTGTACACGGCTGTGCTCACGGAACGAAAGATCAGCAGAGATGTTAAATTCACGTAACGCATGAGAGTCCTCCTCAACAAGCGCCCATATTCATCTCTGCCCTGGACACAGCTAGAGATGAGGAACATCAGTCGATCTGGCCATGGTAAGTTCACAAACTGGTTCCACCAGCGATTCACCACCAAAGTAACGTAGAAACCTGAGGGTTGGAAGGAAAAAAAATGTCCAGTGCCTATCATAATTTCCTTTTAAATTACTTTGATTTAGCTTGCAGAGTGTTATTGATATCACTAAGCTGCCACATTTCCCAGAATAAATGCAGTTAAGTCACGTCAAAACCCAGGATGCAATCAATGCTAATTATTTAATAGACACTGCAACTTAATGGCCCATTCCAGCTGAGTATCTCATACTCATGAACTTCCAAATGTTTTCTTCTGTAGTAAACCTTGAGTGGATTTAGTGCTTTGAAAGATCAGGCACAACGTATCAGTGTTAGTGGGCGCTATATCTATCTATCTATCTATCTATCTATCTATCTATCTATCTATTATATATATGTGTGTGTGGAAACTTTACTCTTTTGTTGGTATATTAAGAACATGAGCATAAATGTCGATGTGACAAAAACAACTTGAATTTAAGAAGACCTGTTAGAAGCTGATTATTTTATGGTGAGTCTCTAACTGCCCATATGTCCCTCAGCTCTGAAATGCTTCCATGCATGGACATTCACAAAATGCCTGAACAGAGACAGCATTGGAGAATAATTTCACATGTAACTGGTACTTACCAAGTACAAAAGTTACTGGGATTTGTTCAGCATATTTGTCACAGTAAATTGATAATTTTTCAAAGAACCGTTTTTGGCTACCTGTAAGAAAAAATCTGCAGCAAAAATAAAATGTATCTCCCCTTTCATAATACTCTGGCACTAGCTACAAAGTGCAAATACGTATAAATAATCAGGTATGTGCAATCGGGAGCAGCCCTACCTAATGTCTTCAAGCAAATTCTTAAAGGTAAACCACTGAATGCTTTTGGCATGTAATAAAGAAGCTTGAGGAGAAGACAGTATTATTCCCTGGTCTTTGCAGTTTCCTCATGACTAATTTGACTGGCATTACTAATTAGGATCAATACACCTGGAGAATTAGCTTGCTATCTCACACAGATCGATGATGATAGGAAGCCATAAGTCTGCAAGTAGAGCTTGCTCTCCTTTTTCAGAGGGCTACTTCATAAAAATGCTCAGGTCTGCTTGAATTGCAAAAGGTTAGGAGTCTCTAATTGTTCTTATTTGAAAATGCTATGTTGTTGCAGCAGTTATTTTACTCCTACTCCTGTGAAATTTTTCTTCTCCACAAGATTAAAAACACAATAACTGTATTTATTTTGCACTGAGGAAAATATTCACCAGATTATAGAAAATGAGTGGAGAATGGCAGCATCTGCCTATGGAAAAAGATATCTAATGAAATACAACAAGCTTAAATACAAACAACTTTTTTATTTGTATAGATGAGTATTACAGTTATTCTTTGATTTCATATAAAAGGAACACATGACAAATATTTGGCAGGTTTTGCTTACAATTGTGCAATAAAACCTGGAGCGCATATGGAAAGCTTTCCATGGTGTATTTACTATGGTCTTTAATTACCTAGCATTTCAGTAAAACTTGATTAATTTAAATAAATGTAAGAGTCTGGTGTTTCTTTACATATTAATGCTGTAATTTTCTTTCCAAGTTTACAGGTATCGATTACTGACCATTTTGGAAAGTTAGTGATTAATCACAGACAAACTGAAGCTCATTTTCTCCTGGCTTCACATAAAAAGCAAACACTGGGGTCTAATTACAGATCAAGGTAAGAGCTGAATCACCATTTTGATACTTCTGTGTAGTATACTTCATCAATTAAAAGTTTCACTGTACTAATTGATGCATTGCACCTGTCACACCAGTGTTTAATTCACACTTTGGTGGAAGAAGCAACTCTCCTAATGTGTGACCCCCCCAGGTGCTTGGTGACACACAGGTAACAACCCATCTGGTTTCCACGCAGTTTTGCTTGGCCCTCTGCAAGCTTAAAAATAAAGTTTGGCATGCCATCCTAGCCTTAAGCAAAACTCGCTTTTCCTAACTATATAACCTGGCTCACAAATCATTACCTTTCAAGGTTGTTAAGGAAATTACTACTGAGCAACTGAAGACACAGTTTTACAAGTAGAACGAAAGGTCTATACTTATCATTTAAGGCAGAGAGGCATGCTTGCCACTGCTAACTCCACATCAGAACAATAAAAGCTATACAATATAGGCTAGCTACGAGTGTTTATTTCGCGTAACTTCAGTAGGACGGTTGCTCAATGCTGGGCTGAAAGTAGACTCAGATGAATACGATAGGCAGTATTTTATTTATACCCTACATGTTTTCTCTGGAACATTAAAGTAAACGTGGAAAGGAAAGGACACTAGAAAAGGCCCAAGTAAAAGGCAATAATTATATAGTAACCTCCCCCCCAACCATCGTTCATCAGCCTAACACTATGAGGTGTGAAACTTCAGTAAAACATGTAATGAGACGTGAATTGGAAAGAGTGTACCTGTATAATACACTTATCGCTGTGTAAAGAGTAGCAAAAACAATAAATTCTCTGTACAGCAATTTGTAGATGCTGCCTTTCCACTTTAGGAGTAATCTGTGAAATCCAAAGAAAGTGGCATTTGCTACTTTGCTGGAGTAAGTGACTGTCATCGTCTTGGCAGGCTGTGCCTAGAAACAGTAGAAGAGAAGAAGGAAACCAACAATGTTTTAGACAGCATATCCTAATCTGAAGGCCCCCTTGTATAGATAGATACATAAATATATACAAGCACATATAAACATAAAATAGTATATGTATATATAAATACATGACGTCTGTGTTTCTATATACATAGGAAGAGAAATCAAAAAATCTTGCAGTCACAAGCCCCGTTGAGACCTGCAGATTGACTGATGCAAGGCTGTATTTGGGCTCTACCTCAAAGGCCACCCGAAAGCAACAGCTAGCAGCGAATGTAGCTGCCTGCCTGGGTAGCAGTGGCAGGGATACGTTACACCTTTGAAGCCTCTGCTTACTCCCAGTTTGCTCCACTCCGATGCGAGCAAAGAAAAGCAAGTAAATTTGCTCGAAATTTTTTTCAAAACTTTGTTAGCACTCCAGCAACAGAAGTGAAGCTAAATTTCACAAATGCACCTTCCTCCCCAGCCCGTATTTTTAGCAGGCTTTAGTAATTATACTCATCTAAAACCAAATGAGATTCGGAGACTGCCTCTTTCATTAGCGGTTACGACAGCAGCTGAGATCAGCTGGGGAACCCTGTTATTTCTCCGCTTGGCAGCTAGACATACTCATCAATACTTCAGCATTGCATGGCCACGCAAAAAGAGCCATAGGGTTGCTCAGGTAGGCGGCGTGCGACACAGTGTAATTAAAGCAATACTAGAAGTATACAGGTAAATATTTTATGCTGGGTTTGTTACTTGCTTACCCAGTGTAGGGAGATGCTACAGGAACTTTCATGTACTAACAAAAAAACCCCTAACTCCAAATGTGAAAGCAGTTTTGTACAGCATGCATGAAAGGGAGTAACTAAGACAAGCACAAAGCCTCAAGGTAGTTATTGTGTACCATAAATATCATTCTTGCCTATATTTTCTTGATGCCAGTGTAGGTCATTTACCCTCAGAAAAAAAATCTGGACCCATAGTTAATAGATGGCTTGATAGTATTTTATGCAACTTGGCCGTGTCTTTGACGCAGAGCATAAAGTAAGCCATTAAAATTCAGCTGTAAATGTGCCACTTTTTCTTTTAGTCACCAAGGGAATCAGCAGGGAAAAGACACCATAAGCCTTCTATTGCTGACAGACTCTCTCTTCTTGTCTGCAGAACGGCTGCTCAAAGTTTGCCAGCGTGGGCTCGGAGAATTTTTTTGCTGTTATTGTTTTTTTTAAGATGCATGGGTTTTAGTCTTTAGCATCCAAATGATAGTTTTCCTGTTTCTGAGACTTGGCACAGGCCTTTGAATTTTTTGTTGTCATTGTTGGACTCCAAAAAGTTAAATTCAGGAGCCAAACTGGCTGACTGGCATGCAGAAATGCAGTCCTGTCTGCTAAAAAGCCTGTGGCCAGGATGCAATGCTTAAGAAAATGGAAGCAGATTTCCATTCTTCAGCAGATATGGGGCTTTACAAACAATGGGAGAAGTCTGTGGGAGGGGAGGAATGGGGTAAAAAAATACTCTTAATGATACACTGAGTTTCCTGGGATCTCTGTAATAGTCTTTAGTCCTTGCCCATTAATGCTAGGCAGTATGTGTGTTCAAGCCATCAAGAAGTGCCTTTCTATCTCCCCACTAATGGCCAATTTGCAATGGAAACCTCCAGTGGGACTGTCTGTGTGTGAGGACTTGGATATAGAAAAGATATCTGATAACGTGAGGGCTTGTAGCCTGGTGGGAACCCAGATCCCCAGTGTAACACAGTGCAATGACTAGAAGATGAAGTTAGACAAATGCAGTCTGAAGTAAATTGCTAACTCTGGGGGTGACTGAGTATTGGAACAGGGGACTGGATAGATGCCCTGCGGTTTAGGATCTTTAAGATGAGAGCATATAGTTTGACAAAAGATGATCTTCAGGAGGAATTCACATAGCTGTGACATACAGGGTTGGGGCTGAGTGGCTCTGCTGGTCTCCCCTGGTATCTGGGCATCTGTGAAACTTTCTGTTCAGTCCCTTCTGTCCTGGGTTATGGAGGGAACAAGATTGCCTGCAGCACCCTCACGGCATCTGCAGCTCTTCAGGAAGGCAGTGATTAGCGTCAAATCCACAGCTCTCAGTTTCTGCATATGGGGTTCAGGAAGGAGTCATCCTCCCAGGCACCAGTTACTAGACAGTGCCAGAAACTGGCCTCTAGCTGAGCTGGACAAAATGGGTCCACCTCCTCTATGGAGCTGCAGCAAATCCCATCTTGCAAGGCCTAGTCAATGAGTTTTGGCCACAATTGCAGAGCTGTAATGATAACAGAATTCAGGATTAAGAATTTCCCCTCCCCGCCATTAGACTGGGAGAGGAGAGTCTTCTCTGTGAAGTGCAATTTGCCTGCTTGATTCAAGCAACTATATTTCACTTAATCAGATTCCAGCCATCTCTCTTAGCACTTTACTCGATGCCCTTGGCTCAGAATATAAACTGTTCACATTAGCTTGGGAGGCACTGGACACCGGCAGCTTTTTCTTTCTGCCTCTGAGATGGGGCAAAGAAAAGTGTGACTGTTACAGCAATTTCAGGCTTCGGTGCCTTGGTTTCCTTGCCCTGCCTTGCCTGTGATGCACTGTATTTTAGTTTCCTGCTAAGCAAATGCTTTATTGAACATTTGTCATTGGGTTCATACAGGGACTTCAAGGTAATATAATGTAATGTCCTAAAATACACATTAAGTCAGATTAGGTGACCTAAGATTCCTTTAGACTATATGAAGCTATGAAAGACAGCTATGTGTCTGTCTGATTAGATTTCACAACATAGCAAACACAGATTTAAATCTACATTTGTGTCTTTTACTCTGCGAACAACTACAACCACTTGGGTAAAGCCCCCCCACCAGTGGGAAGTTTTGGCATAAAACCTTGTGCTGGGTCTGGTTCTTGCGCAGTGGTCCCAAGCCCTTGGTTCAGGCACAGCATGTTAACTGAGAGTCCTTCCAACATTACTCATGGTCACAGGAAATTAAAAAGCTAAAACTGAGACGGACAGGAAGAGCAAAGCATAATGATGCCCCCCAGCACATTCCTGCCTGAGCGCTGTTTTGGCCCAGGCCTCAGAAGGACAGAAAGTATTAGATTAGATACCACAGGAACTGGTGCCATGAAAGACTCTCCTATTAATCGTGTTGCCGTTAACTTCATTAGTAGATATAGGGCTAGGCTTTCTGCTGGTGTGGGTTTGTGAGTTTTGAGGACATAACACAAGTTATGCCCATTTTCTGCCTGCAGAGACTTTGGCTCATATCTGTGATACTGCTTTTCCTTTTGCTCAGTGTTTGTTCCCTCTCAGAAATTTTCTCAAGCACAGGCTGAAATGTGAGTTATATATTACTCCCCTTTTGCTAAGATCATCAGAAGCCTTTAGGCATAAACACCTAAAAATAAAATGTTTTTTTTTCCCCCTACTAATATTGAACCCAACTGTAAATGGGATTTTTGCCTGGCTGAGAATTTCAGGATGCATTAGGATTCAGAGAGAAACCACAGTAAAAAATAACAGCCATCAGTGTTTCCTAACTGACCATGAAAAGCACATTACAGAATGTATAAATAAATAGTGCCTCTGTGCAGACCTACCCCTTGTCATTGTATCACCTTATTTCTTGGTTTATGGCATAGCAGAGAAAGTGAGCGAGAGAGATTTGAGTTAAGCCAACTATAAAACCATATTAAGCGCACGCTATAGCCACTGACCTGCTATTTTGATTCGGCAATCCAAGCCTGAAGGCAAATCCCAGACCCTTCCTCTTCCTCAGATGTCCCAAACAAAGTCCCCTCCAGGTCTACAATTGTCACCTTGCTCTTCCCTTAACCTGAAGCAAGGGGTTGCTGCTGCCGAGCCCCAGGAGGAGTGGACTGACAAGAACAGGGGTTAAAATGTCTTTCCACTTCTGGAAGTCTGTTTTTGCCAAGTACTCTGTCCTGTCAGTTACAGAGGGAACAAACGCAAGCAGCAGCAGCAGCTGCTGATCTTGCTCTTTTCTAGTCTATAATTATAACGCCACTTGCCATCGGAAGGACCCCTTTCATTTGAATAAAGAATCTTGCGACGGTTTGGCTGGCACCTCAAGTTCTCTACATTTTATTTCCCATCCCCAAAATGGGATGGACAAGAAGTGAGCCTTTTTCTCTGAGACTTTGCTTGAAAAGTGTGATCTTTCTGAGCCAGCCCTGCGAAGACACATCAGTGAATAGCACTAACTACGTCTGAACGGGAAGACCGGAGACAACCCCACCAAACTTGGGAATGTGCCTCAGCTGCACCTCAATGCCACCTGGGAGCACACCTTTGCTGCATTGCTGCATTGCTGATTCGAATTGGGAAATCAGGACTCTGGGGTACGCCGTAGAAATCACCCATCCCTCAAAACAGGCAGAGTTGCTGTTACCAAAAGACTCAATGAACCTATTCACGATGGTACGTTTCAGCATGTGAAAGCCTTTCTGCGACTGGAGGATCTGCACAGGACTTCTTCCTCCCTTCCCCTTTGTAAAATGAGATGAACTCTGTCTTTTATGACCCACGGCATAAAGAGGGAGCTGTAAAAGGTGATAGACTGTGAAAGCCCAGGGGATGTCATATAATGTTGCCATTAATCTCTAAGGAGAATGAAATAATGCGACTGTGAAGTAAATAAAAAAAATTGCAGGGGAAGAGAGTAAGCAAGATTTATAGATTTAATAAATTTTATGATGAAAGGTTCTTTCCCCCTGCCTGAGTCCCATTAAGCTATTTGAGACCACTTATTTAATTAAAACTCTCTCAGAAAGAAAATAAGTTGCTGCCATTGTTTGCCTTTCTTCTCATTGGCAATGGCAGAAGGAAGATACTTTGATGTCAAAGCAGGCAAGACATTAGACTGTGGCATGTGTGTGTCAGGCAGTGGCCTGTGGCGAAAGATGACAAATCATTTTAGCATTCAGTGACTTGGCATGAAGAAACATGCTGCCTGATCTTATTACAGTGACTGCCCTCTGCAAGGAAAACTCCTAACAACAGGGATATTTTAAGGTCACTGGTAAAATAATTACTTAGACCTAAAACATTTTTCTTTGCTGAATATAATTGTTTGCTGGTCTTGCTGAGCAGTAAATAATAGCACCTCTGTGTGTCAGTGGGTATCAGGTGGTTTTCCTGGCGGCTCTTCGGTCTTCCTGCAGATCGGAGTGGCTGAGATTGCTCCACTGGCTTTGAGCTGTTTTGCAGAAGACACAAGATTTAGAGCTCCTATGTGTTCAGAGGCAGAAATAAATACAGGTTTCCAGCCATGTAGCTCCATTGTGACTGGTTCTGTATGAAATACTCCTCTTTTTATCACTAAAGTCTCCCTAAGTCCTCGCTGGATTTTTCCCAAAGACAGGCGACATTTTTATCTCTCCTTCTCCATTTCCCCTCTCCCCAAGAGAAGCAGACTTGATTGCTCTAGAGACCTTGCTAACAGAGGCTGCTCCGTGGCTTTACTGCAACCTCTGGCTTGGCTGGACACATCCTTTCCCAGCTAACTGTCCTCCCATTTTAAGCTCTCCGGCCCCCATAGGTTGCGTTGGTCCACCTGAATGTGGGAGGAAGGCTGGGGGGGAGACAGTGGTAGCTTGTAACTGCTACTGCAACATCCCCAGTTAATGAACTTACTACCTTTTCTAGCTGATGCCAGTATCTGCGTTAGCATGAGTGAGTGGAGACCTTTACTGTAAATTTTAAGGCAGTCTTACATTTTGATTCAGCTCTTCAGTTGAGCTTTGAATCCACAGCATTAACAACAGACTGGTGGTGGCCTCCAAAAGCTCATTTATTACAGAAGGGCTGTGAAAGCCATCACAATAATTTCTTTGGTTCAGCAAGGACTAGCTACAGAGCTCTGCAAAAATCCTTTTTTTCAAGACATTAGAAGCTTCCTTCTGCTTTAAGGGCAGAGGATAAAGAAGGGGACTCGGGAGGAATAAAACAGCAGTGAATGCTTTCCCCAGTCTCTGACAGAAGTGTCAGCTAAGCCTAAGGACTGAGAAAATATTGGTTAATGACAGTCACACTGCTTTGCTTCTGGGTGATGTTGACATGGCCGTGACAGTACTGCTGTATAATAAATGCCTGCTGGAGCTTTGAGAGGGCTGCTGGCAAGGAAGCCATGTGCAGGACATCGCTGCAGTGAGCACACAGCTAAGCAGAGCTGTAAGGAGGCACTGGGGCAAAGGGTGGCCTGTGGCATCTGTTCCTCTGCTCCTCGACCATTGGACTGCAGTCTCACAGTGGTGTTACAGCACTGGGGATGAAGAAACGCTGGCCACAACTGTCCCACTTCATCATAGAATCATAGAATGGTTCTCAGTGGGACTCAAAGCCCCATCCAGCCTGGCCTTGAACACCTCTGAGAATGGGGCATCTACATCCTCTCTGGGCAACCTGTTCCAGTGTCTCACCACCCTGACAGTAAAGAATTTATTCCTAATATCTAATATAAATCTGCCTTCTGTCAGTTTAAAACCCTTGTCCTACCACCACACTCCCTGATAAAAAGTCCCTCCCCATCTTTCCTGTAGGCCCCCTTTAGGTACTGCTATAAGGTCTCCCTGGAGCCTTCTCTTCTCCAGGCTGAACAACCCCAACTCTCTCAGCCTGTCTTCATAGGAGAGGTGCTCCAGCCCTCTGATCATCTTCGCGGCCCTCCTCTGGACTCGCTCCAACAGGTCCATGCCCTTCTTATGTTGGGGGCCCCAGGGCTGGATGCACAAGATCTCATAAGAGGGGAGTAGAGGGGCAGAATCACCTCCCTTGACCTGCTGGCCACACTTCTTTTGATGTAGCCCAGGATACGTCCTCCTCCGCCGCCCGTTATTGGCCACCACATGCCAGTGGCCAGAAGAAACACGACTGTGGTGGCAGTGGAAGCAGGGTGCCCAATGGCCTCTTTGCGGAGAAGAGATAGAGCTGGCAGACAGAGAGATGAAGGGAGGGGTTTCATGGACACCGCTGATCTCCTGGCCTCCTCCCAGGTAGCAGCAGTGACTAGTTGAGGTTGGGTGGAGTTGCTCCCTTATGGCAAATCACCCTCCAGAGCAGGGCTCTTTCATGCAGCCTTCTTCCAACTTGCCTAGCAATAAATCCCCATTGCTGCATGGTGCTCAGTGCTGATGAGCTTTCAACAAGGTTCGGATAGATATGCTGTGTTGGGCCGCTGGGCATTAGCTGGGCAAGGCAGCCTTGGGCAATTTGACAGGAAAGGGGACATGGGTTTTCTGGAGCATTATCTGCTTGGAGTTATCATGGAATGAGCCTGGATTTGTTCCCAGAGATACAAGAGAAAGATTTCTTAAAAATAATTATCATGAATTCTTCCAAGATGGTATGGTAAAAACTACTCTATCAAACATTGACCTTGGGAGCAGACTCTGAAGAACAGAGAGACCTGCAGTCTGTGACCTGCTATTAGGAACTGGAATTCATCTCTCATATTCTCTCATAACCCTCTCTTTCTGTTGAATGAGTAAATCTATGCCATGATGAGCCACTTGGGCAATCTGAGTGATCTCCTAGCGCTTTAATACATTATTTAGCAAAGAAGCACATTCAAAAAGGGTGCCAATTGATTAACTGGCTAATAGGCAGCTGATGTGTACAACATAATAGAGGAACTAAACACATATTTTTGAAGGAAATATGAAAGAAAAATTTATGTAAGGATTCGTATTTGTATTGCCTCCCCTCTGCTATGTGACGGTTTCCACCATAAGATGTATGGGTGGTCATGACCATTTATTAGTCCACTGAGTCCACTGCAGCAAATGAAGTTTTATAGCAAATTCTTAAAATCTCATAATAATGAGCAAGGACCTGCAAACTGTTGCTATCATTTCAGTGCTCTTTACACTATGAACCACTAATTTTTTTCAACCTTGTATTTAAGAAATGATTTTGCAGATCTTGGAGACCATTTAAAATCTATATGGCATCATATTATGGACTATTAATCCAAATGAAGATATCTTCAAGACTTGACAAGGAAGTAATATTTTGTTAAGATATTCACACCTTTGCTATCACATGCAATTATCTTTAACAGGTGTCATATTGCGGGTAGCTTGCAGAAATTCTAATTGTATACGCTATGTTCCTAAAAGGTTACCAAAAAGGATGAATTTGTGAAGTGTGTAAAATAATATTTCACATTTGCAATGAATAGCTTAATTTTATCACTTTTTGTCCTTTTCCTGATCTTTCCTGATGGACATCCTTAGCAAAGGTTGTTGCATCATTATGAAATAGGAGGAAAAGAGGTCCTTTTGTTTTACAAGTGTATATGGCAGACAAGAGAGGTCTCATCTACAAAAACAGTTTTCAGAAGTTCCTCTGAATATGCAGCTCTACTAATGATCACTGCTAATGGTGTGGTTTGCATTCATGTTCTCTGGCTGTGCTTTAGACACATATAAATCACACAGAGACAAAAAACATTTTAGCACTGTGTAACTGGACAGGTTTCTCCTAATATCATCCATGGATGTTTAACAAGAGAGCACAGTGCAACAGATGGTAGAAATCCATCAAATACAAATTATTTCATTTCTTTGTGCTTCCTGCTCCTCTTTCCTCTTGAATTTTGTACCCATTTATACTGGAAGATTTCTGGAAGAGACACAAATTCATATTGTGTGCTAGTGAAGTTTCAAGCAAACACTTTAGTATCTGTAACAACAACGCATGATGCCAATATCCAAAGAAATGCCATAAGAACTAGGCTAAAATGTGGTTTGAACAACATGAAAGAATTTTCTTATTGAAAAGCAGTAAACAATTAAAATGTTGGGAAGAGGGCAGTATTAAAAAAGCTCCTGTCAGATTTTCTCATATTGAGTTTTGCTTTATTTTTCTACTTACTGTCACTTGCTCCTGGAATTCCTGTCTTAAACAAATGAGTAAATTAACATAAAATGTCCTCTGCCAATAGACTGAACATGTAGAGAGCTGCTGTGATATCTTACAGTCTCTTTTATGAGAGAAATTGCAATAATTAAAAGTTAATCTAGTGGGAGAGATACCACCGTACTTAGCATCACTCAGTGTGGGTTGTGGAAATATACTTTAAAGGAGGTTCTTTTATCTCTGGAAGTCACATGGTAAAATACTTCAGAGGATTACAAATGAATTTGTCTGCTGCCCTGACAGATTAATTCTCCGAGCACTGTAAAACCGTACTCAGAAACTCTTTGCTTTGCAACTTCCTTGTAATGAAATAAACATCATTTGTCATGTGGTACTGCTGAGTTTGGTATTAGAAATATTATTATTACTGTGACTGTTACCAGCCTCAATAATCCTTTTATTGCCCAAAGGCACAGACATACAAAAGCAAACATGTCACGGCGCGGGACTTGTCAGACGGAAGATGGGATCAACAAAGCAACCAGGAATAAGGTGTCCAGGAACTGGGCTCAAAAGCCAATGCCTGGATTGACGGGGAGAGCGTTCTCTTGACTTACGACCTACCTCTCCAAAGTGCTGCTTATCTTGCTCATCTGACATGGGCTGGGTGGGTTAGTCAATATATGCTAACGAAGCTTCAGCTTAAGTGAAAGCTAAATGGGCAAATGGGCAATCGCAGGAGAGGTGCTTGATTTTGCTCTATGGACTGGCTCTTCTGAAGTCAGTGTCATTCTGCTTTGCAAGACGACCCGGGTTTCAGAACTTCTTGCACAATGTCAAGCGTTCAATGTTGGATAATTCCCTCGCTTGCCTGAAAATGCAGCTGATTGCACAGCCATTTGCATAATCACCCTTTTGTACATGCAGGATGCTGCAAAACTGTAATTTCTTTTCTTTTTTAATGAAGAAGTTATGTTAACAGAATTTTGTATTGTTGTGGACATTGAAGAATATTGATGGTTGATAAATAGTCTGTGCTTTATAATGTATTTTAACGTCTCCTGCACTTCTTAGGGAGTTAGATTTAAGAAAGAGGGATCTTTTCTCACATTGGAATGTTTTTTTTTTATAAGAATACCAAGAGTGTTTATTTGTATTAGAGTTAATAATGCATCTTTGTACAACAGGCATGTTTGTGGTCTCAGTCAAGATTTTTGAGCTATCACTGGAATCATCACAAACTCATGTTTTTTATTGCTTAAGGGGCTAGGTTTTCAGTGAGCAGTGTTACATCTCTGAAAGTAGCAAATGATAACTCTTGCTCTCTGCATGGAAATATAATAATAATAACAATAATAACAACAACAATAATACATAACAATGGACAATACACATAACAGTACAACCAAACCATTCTGTTTCTCCCATTTAATAACTGAGGACAGCTGCGGTTATTCTTTGATGAAATTCTCTGTATTTGTGAGAACAGGATTACTGGTATTTGTGCATAAAAAAGGATTACATCAGGATAGTAGACCACCATCAATTTCTTTTTGTAAAGGGAACAACTCACATGAGTTCTTTTTCTTATTTAGCTAGTTCTAGTTCAAAAAAGCCAAATAATACTCACTGCTATTAAAAATGGTACTTGATACACACGTGAAAAGGATCAAACTGAGGACTTTATTTCGTGACCCAGATGGTCCTGCCAATCCTGTATTAAAGCTAGCTCTGGTTTTCCTCCCTTGCATACTTCAATGCTAAACGTTTCCCTCGGAACTTCATCTGTTCACTTTGCAGATATTGATTAAGAGGGGGAAAAAAGAGCATAAAAAGAGAAAGTAGCATCCAGGAAAAAGAATAGTGAGTTTAGTGAACCACCAGAGATAAACAACTAGCCTTTTCTTTTTCTATGGACAACAAGCCCAATCATTTCCACCGAAACTGCAACAAACCCTCTCATTCTCTGCTTTCTGCAACTTTTCAATTAGGAAAAAAATGCCTGAACAGCCTGGGTAGCTTTTGCAAAATACGAACTATGCTGCGTTTGTTTACCTTGTTTCAAAATCGAAAGTCTCATTGCTCCTCCAGACACAGGGCTTAGTTTGTGAGCCAAGAGTGGATGAAACAAACCCTGTGCTTGTCGTGTAGCTACTGAGCCAGCACACGACCCAGAACACACACGGGCATCAAGTGGTGCTAGCCGGGGAATTCATCCTTCACACTCCTTTGGGTAAATCCATGCTTTGACTATTTTTGTGAGGTGAGGGAAAACTTTTCCTGCCATGTGAGTGTGGGCTCATTTCCAGTCAAGGTAATGCAGATGTAAATCTTAGTGGAGACAAGACTTGTGGGGGCCCTGACACTTTTCAGGTCACTTTGGGAGGTGTAAAAAGGTGTTCCTCTCTTTTGTGGAACTGGAACTGCTCTGGTTTCAATGCTACTCCAGCATTTTTTACCATCTACGCGACTGAGTAAAGGATTTAGGTTACTTTTCAGAAATGCCTCTCTGCTGCGCTGAACTTGCAGAGCACTGCCACCATGAGTGTGCCAAGCTGGAGAAGACAGAAGAAGACAAGGAGAAGAAAAGGCCACTCTAAACAGGGAGGCATTCCTGTGCCCGGTGGAGTGATGTCCATACCAACTAAGTAATGCTGGACAGAAGATGAACAAAACAGTATTTCCATCACATAGGAAAATGGTTCGTACCTGCAAAAACTTTTCCATAAGACCAGCTTCACCTTGCAGAGCAGAATGTACCTGGCAGCCTTGATTGAAGTCTGGTTTTGAATCTCTGTCATTGAGCAAAAATAAAGAAGAATCAGCCCATTAAAGCCACATCTTCCATTTTTATAGCAACTTCGGTCTGAAATAATGAAGAACTCTGAAAAATTCATTATTTAAATTTTATCACATGACCACATGTTATGGGGAAGGAGGAAGAAGTCTCATGAATTTCAGTTTAGAGATGGATAAATTCAGGTATCCAGGTCCAAAGCAAAATTGTGAATAAACCACAGGATTCCTGAATCCTCACCCTATGCTTTTCATTGTTATCATTCAGAGTATTTGGTGGGGCTATTTTTGGAATCTTATCAGGTAAAAGGATTCTTGAGTTTTAACTACAGGTTTGTCAGGGCTACAAAGTTTGTTTGGCTTACAGGGGGTTAATTTTCAGGTGAAAATGTATTTTGTATTTTTATTTTCATATTTCTGAGTTCAGGTTTGGCATCTCTGCCATCTTCCAACTAGTGATGAACATGTTGTACTATTTTTAATTGCACTCTGGATCCATCCCTGGCTTGCTTCTAAAGATAAACGAAACCACATGTCAGTCCTTACGTAAGTTGGTAAGGCCATTTCTGTTTTGTGTTTCTTCCGCTTAGTATTAAGTTACATTTATAAGCACCTTCAAAAAACCTAGCAGCATTATTTATTTTATATGCAACAGCAGAATCTACCTAGTTGGGAAGCTTTTTTGCAGAATCAGTCTTATGGTCAAAGTGGACAATTGTAAACTAACATGCTTGAAGGGGAAATTTCTTTTTAATCCTTGTCATTTATTAGTTGTCATTTAATAGTTAAGAGAGGATTGATATTCTTTGTTCATTTGTATCTTCCCTGATTAGGCTGTGTTCTGTGTAGGCATATAAAGGTTGGTGTGTTTTTTTAGCATGATAAAGAATTTGTCATTCTTGTTATATTTTGTCAATGAGTTCTGCAGGTTGTGTATAGATATCTGCTGCATATAAAAGGAATTTCTTTCAAATTTTTTTTTGTTTTGCATTCAAGCCTTGACTTCTAATTAAAGAATACAGAACTTTAGTAAGCATTCACCTTTTAGACATCACTTTAAGCTCTTATTTCTGATGCTGATTTAGTGTGTTGGCAAGCCTGACAGAGGAAAGGACTATGAAGTATTTTAAGGTTTCGATGCTACAATAGATTTGTTGGGTGATCTAAGCACATCATTTGAGTCATTCCAAGACAAATAGAAATGAAGCAATACATGTGGTATAGATAGAGTTTGGTAAGGCTTTTGAAATTCCCTCCTGTGGCATCTCATAAAAAAGGGAGGGACACACTGTCTAGCATAAACTACTGCAAAGACAGTAGAAGACTGACATGAAAACCATGCTCAAAACATTATTTTGGATGGCTAATTGTTAAAGTAAAGCATCTCACCTCAGAGGATCATTCTGGTTCTTACAATGTACAATACTTTAATTAATGAGTTGGCTGATGGAATAGGGAGTGGACTTACCAAATTTGCAAGGTATGAAGGGCCATAAACATTTTTTTCAGAACAAGATTAGAATTCATTAAGAATAAACGGACACAGAAGAAAGTTCACAAGGGAAGTCACACACAAGTTGGAGAAAGACTGGTTAAGCAGCATTCTGCTGCCGTTAGAAAAAAATAAAGGGATTTTTGCCGGAATATATAAGCAGGTATGTGATATGTTAAAGCCAGAGCTGTTCAGACCTCAGCTGGAGTGCTGTGCCCAGACTTGAGCACTGTTCTTTTACAAAGATGAGGACCCACAGGAAGAAATCTAGACAGAATAATAAAAACAACCGGAGGTCTAAAAATCATCACGTATAAGGAAAGATTAAAATAAGTGTGCTTATTCTTTGAGAAAATGGAGGGGATAGATGATGCCATCAAATACCCTAAAGACTGTTGCTTCCTGTATCCACTGAGATAAGCTCATTAGCTGTTGCCCTACACTGCAGCAAAGGAGATTAGGTTAGACTTTGGAAAATATTTCTAACTCCAAGGATAGTTTGGCACTGTAATGCACTGCTTAGGGTGGCTGTGCTGTGTTCCACCACTGGAAATTTTGAGAAAGCGCTTCAGGAGTAGTTAACATCAATCCTGTCTATTTGCTATTATTTTAGGGGTTTTTAGAGGGTAAATTTGAAGAAAAATACAGACCTCACTGGTTTTAATGATATATCAGTCAAATCAGGGAAAGCACCAAAAAGTTAAGAGCTGTAGTTTTAGGACTCCCATAAGCTGGATGCTTATTTATGCCAATGTACCAATTAGATACACTCTCCAAATGCTTAGCTAAACATTGAAGAAATATGTCTGAGTAGGGAATTCTTGACTATACTATGGTTCCCAAAACTTCTAGCACTGGGTCAGTTGAGCTAGTAGAAGAAAAACAAAATTCCTCTAAATGAGATAAGATTTACAGTCTCTGTACCTTTTTTGTACGTAGTGGATCATTCTTTGTTTCTTTTCACTGTGCTATGGGGTTGCAATGCATGTGTGACTTCTATTAATAGATTCATCCTTTGGTTTGCTTGAGTTTATTGTTTTATAACATCTTCATTGAAAGGGAGGCAATAATTACAGTTTATTCAATATAAAAAAAAAAACAATAAAAGAAGCAAGTAGGAAGTAGCACAGGCAAGTAGGAAATAAGATTTCAAAGTTTATCTCCTTTATTTATCTGTGAAATCGTTGAGACATCCTCCCCCACCACACACTCAAACATATTCTATTAAGAGAACAACCATCTCATTCTTTTATTCCTCTCAACCTGTAGGAGGAAAAATTTGATTAGCTGGCATTTGTGTTTGTGCGTATAGATGAGAAACTTTAATTAAAGTCAGATCAAAGAAAAATGCTGCACTTGGCTTCTTTAAAGTCTTGCAGCCATTCTTGTCTTCAACAGAGAAGGCTGCCATGGTTTGAGGCTACCTTCTGCAAAACATCTTAGTCTCTTGTGCTTTTCCCTCCCTGAAACAGATTTCTTCGGTCCAGTGGATTGTAGTATTAGTGAAGGAAACAGCCACATTTGAAGACAGCCTCTCAGACGGATGGTTCAAATGCAATAGAAGACCTGGACAGACAAGAGGTGCAGTTCAGGTGGACTCTGTGCTGTGCGGAAACTGTTTGCAATGATGTTTACCACATTTTGCACCAGTATGACTGGAGAGAAGCTACTCAAGTAAGACTGTCAGTTGTTAGTATATAGATTGCTGTGGCCAAGTCTGTGCCAAGATATCTATTCAGCTTTCTATCTAGCTGGAGTCTGATTTGGGGCATTTAACTACACCAAGGAGTTCAAAAGGAACAGATGAACTGATTTAACAAGCCGAGTGAATAGATTTGTGGGAGCAGCAAATACTAGCGTTCATTAGAAACAACGCAGTTTCAGCAAAGTCTGTCCTCCAGATTTTGTACATTGTGCAGTTCTGTTGAATGGTCCTGTCAGATTACATCTATTTAATCAGAGACGGCACCCATGGCATATGTTATTCCACCAAAGCTGCAAACTGTACATCACTTTCCATTGGCAACAGTGACTTTGCTTATTTAGAACAATAGCGATGCATGGTTTTGTTTCTAAAGGACTTCCAGTTTTCCTGATTGTCAGGGACCTAAGGGCACTGAAAGGCCTTAATTGCTCTGATCAGCTTCATCTGGGACCCCTGCTCAGCCACCTTCTTCCTATAGTGGGAAGGGACTCCAGGGCTGCATTTAAGCTCAGGCCCAGGCCACCAAGATTTACCTGTGTTGTGTCTTGGGTGAGCCTGTCTTGGTTGCTCCCTCCTTGGATGAGCCTCAGACCTACATTATAGGTGTAAGTTTACATACAAGTCTCCAGTTCTGTCTCTTGCTCTTCCTTACAAGACTTCCTGGATGGATTTTGAACATGATTTGACATCTCACCTTGTGTGATGGTCACTAGGTGTATGACAAAGCCAGTTGCTATCACCAACCTAGCCCTGCTCTTGACTGTGCCCCCACTGGTAGGGTTACCCTTGGCTCCCAGCTCATGATACCTGGAGGAGTAGCCCTGCTCTGATGTGCAGCTCAGGAAGGAACCAAGGGTTAGATAAAAGTACTCTTTAAAATAGATGTGTTTTTTTTTTTCTTTTTAAAAAAAAAATGCTTACTTCACTTATTTATGTCCCTGGATTAAATCCAAATTGTTTCAACTTTTAATTTTAACCATGTAAGTTATATTTTCTGTGGTTTGTTGCTGCCTGACTTTTAAAGTCTTACATATAGCAAAATACAGGAGTACTTTAACAAAATAAATCTGTTGGTGGTTAATTTTAGCACAGTCAAATGTCTTTGGAACTGTATTGCTTTTATTTCTTGAAATGCAAGATGTCTAATCTGGTTAAGATGGCAGATTGTTATACCAAGTACAGTCATTGTACAGGATTAGGAACTATAGGATTACAGTTCCTAATTATAGACTCGTATCGGTTTACTATGTCTTAATACATTGTTTTCAACTTCTGATTCCACTTGTCTTGTCTCTTGCAATCATGTTTTTAATGAACTTTTTGATGCATCTTCTAATTTGGCAAACCTGTATTCTGATAGCACTGCCTGAGTTCTATTGCATGTCAATATTAGCAAATTATATCATTTTAAAGGTCAGAGCTCTTCAAACTGAACAACTCTGTTCTATGAGGCTTTTTACAACAAACTTCAAATTATACTGCTATTTGAATCTTCCACTTCTTTTACTGCTTGGTTTCTTGGCTTTCAGACTGTTTCCGGAAAAGCTGTGGATGATGATTTTCTGTAGACATTTTTGCTGCTTGAGTGTAGATTTACATACTGAAAAGGCATTTAGAAGATATTACTATTTATAGGTAATATATTTAGTTTATGATGAATGGCATTGATACATTTGTCCTTTGACATCCCCTTTGTCATATTTGTTTGCCCTCAATGAACTTCTGGCTTGGTGGATGCTACGGTGAATGTGCCACAGAGAACATTATTTGTCTGTGGCTATGTCCTGCAGGACTGGCCAAACAGGATTCTCTCACATTCAGTGGAAAGCTGTCAAGATAATTAACACTTCAATTATTGACTGGAATGTGGCCTAGATTCCTTAACTGATGAATGGGACAAGATCTTGTTTACATTAGTTTTTTGCTAAAGTTCCTCACCATTGCAGCCCGTGGTTCAGTTCAGCTGCACTAACAGGGATGAAAGTACATCATCCAGCCAATGCTGCTGTCATTTGAAGTATATTTTTTGGCAATCTAATCGGATTGGTGGTAAAATGGAGTCTTGTTTATAGTAGCTTTCCAACATTTTGCTTACTGCTCTTAAAGACATAGAAAACACAAAACCATACAGACCAGGACTTCAAAAGGAAAAAAAAGTGAAGGCTGCATATACACGTCCGAAAAGCTGGAAAATTGCCTGAACTACCCTGGTTGCATGAGGGTGGCAGTAGCGATGGCTTGAGGACATAGGCAAGCCAAGATGAGAGGTAGTAGTAGTATCTCTTTATCGGGCAAACTAGCAGAGCTGGAAAAACACATCTTTTTAGCAGGTGAGCCCTATTTCAGCTCTGTATGTGGCCTTATTTCACAAGTCTTGTGCATGTAAACTACAGTTCAGTCTTTAATTATTACATACATTTGGCAGGCTCAGCACCTGATTTGGGGTAGTGCATGCCCTGTGAGTGAAAATCCCTGGATAATGATCTGGCATAAGTCTCATTTTCTCATTTTTAATTGTGTAATCCTGTGCCTTTGTTACTGTACACCATTAAATATAGAACTATTAACTTCCTCGTGTTTTTCACAGTAGCAAAACATTCAGACTTTAATAGCCCTGTCCTCGCGTGCCCTTGAACAGAAGCAAGGTTTTAACCCTCTCTTCCAAGTGATGAGCGGAGGCACAGAAATGTTGGCTGATCTCTCCTGAAGCCATGGGTGTTTGCAGCCTCCCCTTTTCATGAAATGTGCCGGCTGACTGTGCTTGTGCCCTGTGCGGTGTCAGCAGTGAGTCTCCGGTACCTTTCCAGCCAGGCCCTAAGGAAGCAATCTAATAGCATTTTGTGGTCGGAGTGTTTGCCATGGGCCACCCTGGCACTCCTTGTAGCAGAGGGATGGAGGCTGCCCCTGACCCACAGTCCTGGCCGTGCAACGCGTCTGCCTTCCTTCAGCCTCAGGCCTCCTCTTGCCAGACCTTTTGGCCCCTGAAACCCTGTTGGTGGTGGTGTTGTGATCGACTACCAGCAGTGGGAAGGCAAAGCCTTCCTGAGACGCTCCCTCAGAAGTATTTTGGGCCACTGGTGGGTGCTTCGAGGGCAACGGCGCAGCCCAGGCACCACTGCCGACAGAAGGCCACTCCGGCCGGCCTTGCACCCTGGCTCCTGCCGTGGGCCGGGGCCTCCGGATGGGGACAGACCTTGCCCCGGCCCCCGGAGGCCTGCGGTGCGCGGCGGGGCTCCCTCGCCGCCCCTCACAGTCCCCGGGCCCGCCGCCTGAGG
>VYXH01002690.1:654275-701977 GCA_013397275.1 Burhinus bistriatus
CGCTGGCCCGGGCGCCCCCGGCTCCGTCGGGGGTTTGCGTGGGCAAGGCGGGAGAAGCCGGCGGCAGGGATGCGCTTGGCCCCAAACCCACCCGCGGTCGGAGGCAAAACTGGGCAAAAGTAGTTCTCGGGGATCACCCGGGAAGGCGCCGGAAGCACCTGCCCCGGGAGAGGGCGGACAAAGAGCTGGCGGCTCGGGGCAGCCGTCCTCCCCTCAGGGATGCCTGCGCGGCGGCGGCCCTTCCCGGGCGTCGTAGGGCCGGCGGGGAAGGGCGTCCGGGCGGGCACGACTGAAACGAGGGGNCTGCGGTGCGCGGCGGGGCTCCCTCGCCGCCCCTCACAGTCCCCGGGCCCGCCGCCTGAGGGGGAATGTGGGGTGGGGTGTCTCCCCCCCCCCGCTAGGGGGCGGCGGGGGTCGCGCACACCTGCCCCCCACCTCCCTGCGGGCGGTGCGTCCGCGGGGCGCATGCGCGACGGCTGCCCAGCGCCCCGCCTTCCCCAGGTTGGCTGAGGGGACGCGGTGCGGCGGCCGCTCTCACTGGGCTCGGCAGGNGGATCTTCTCCGCTCGCAAACCTGTCGGCGGTAGGGGGAGGGCCGCTGGGTGGGTTCAGAGGCTTCGCCCCCCTCCGCCTGGGCCCGGTGCGGCGGTGGCGAGGGGTGCCCCAGGCAGCGCGGTTGGAGACCGGAGGGGAGTTCGGCTTTGTGGGACCGTGGAGCTGCCCTCGCCGGTAGCGTTTCTGGTTGTTTTAAGGTCTTTGAGCGGTATTGAGGTTAATACTTGGTCGCCGGTAAGGAGTCTTGTAACCTCTAGTAGTTAAGTAGCAGGGATTTCGGTTAAGCTTAATTTTGTAACGCAGTTACGTCAGACAATAAGGCGCAGAAAGGAAATTCTGGTTACAAGTTGGTTGCAAGTGATGAACTGTGCAGAAATTTGTGCTGCCTAAGTGCTGATGCTCCACTAGTTCAGACATCCACTAGACATCCACTTCACTAGACTCCCGGGAGTCGCAGGGCTCTGGAAGCAGGAGAACACCGAGTGGCCAAATCCTTAATGATGCCCTCAACGCTCGTCTTGCTGACAGAAAGCCACGGTGTTTTTGTCAGTTTGAGAGTGTTGTCTGTTTTGCTTGCAGATAGTGTACTAAGCTTTATATTGCTTCATTTGTTTGCTGTGGTCATTTGTAAGCATGCTCTTAGGAAGTCTCAAAAACAGTGATAGAGAAAATAATTAATCTTCCACAGACTTGCCATAACTGTGAAATTATCAGCTTCTCTTTTGAAGCAGATGTAAGGTTATTCAGTCTAGAAGCATGTATTGGCAGCTACCATCTGTTGAAATATGTGTCTCTCAGTGCAATATAGAGCAAAACCTGAGGTCTTGTTGCTTTAATATTTTTATTGTTGTTTTTATTATAGATCTGTTTAACGAGTTCTGGGAAGGGGTAAAGTCAGGCCTTCTGTGTTTGTGTCTTGGCAGTCATTCTTCTGCTGTGCTTGGTTAACGTTACCTAGTGAGCACAGAAGGATAAATAATTTACGATTCTCATTATGCTTTTAATAAATAACAAATGGGAGTGCACCTCACAACTTGACTGAAATACCTGTCTTGTTACACTATATTTAAAAGGGGAATCTTTCTATAGGAAAATGGTCACAATAAGCCTTTTGATTATAGACTGCAGCTATCTTCATAGCTTTTATTGACTTAATTTAAAATTCATGTAAAATGCCAAATGAGCTGGTCTCTCACTGTTCCACTTACATTTATGGATTTTCCCAGAAAAGAAATGTGTACTTTGGATTTTTATTTTTAAAACCCTTTTTAATCTGGCATTTAAAATCTTGTCTTACTGTAACTTGACTAAAACTTGTATTAAGGCACTTTAATTATGCTTAACAATATGCTAACCATTTTTTTTTCAGGAATTAACAAAATGTTTCTTTAAATGCATTTGCAGATATATTTAGAAAGCTTTACATATCATGAAAATTGTGTTCATTTTTACTTAAGTTTGCTAGCTGAATATTTTCAGTGTTAGCTGAAAATGAGATGGTCTTTAGTTTTGGCAAGAATGACACTATAATCACTGTGATCGGGCTTAAACCTGAGATGGGATTGTGCAGTTGTTTCCAAGATAAGGCAGAACAGTGCTCTGTCTTGAAAAGAAGAGCTCTGCGAAGAGAATTGTATTTGCAGTTACATTAACTTGCTTTAGAGAGTCTTTGTGAACCAAACAGTGTTTTTTGAATGTTTGTTTACAATGAAAGTTTGCAGTATTCTACCTTGCAAAGCACTGATTTTTCTCTCTAGTAAGAGGTGTACTATCTACCAGACTCTACACCATGTTTATTTATAGGTTTCACAAACACTTCATAAGTATACGTTGTTGAATCTTGTGTGCTGCTTATTTCTGTAAGAGATGCTTACTGCCTGCATCTGTTTTTCTAGTTGAAGGTATCACTGTAATAAAGTTTTCAAGAGATTTTTTTTTTTAATCATCAGTTCAGCAAAACAAAAATTTTTTATCTTTATAAAATCTTGCTATCAAATAGACTGCATGTTTCTTTTAAAACAGTGTAAAATAGTGTTTTGGATGTCTAACATGAGAGTAAGGAATAGAAGAAGACTCACATCGTAGCATTATATGACAACACTAGTGGGAACTCAATAGAAAAATATTCTCATGTTGAACCAAGTGTGGTTTTGCTAGCTCCTAAATCCTGTAGACTTGCCTAACTTACAGTTTACTTTCTATTTACCGTCCATTGGTAAATATGTAGTGCAAGGTCACTCGCAAATAAAAGTAGAATATGTAAAGACTGGAGTAGTTCAATGCTTTATTTTTTCTCGTATCTTACTGCCTCCCAAAAAAATTTGTTGCATATTTGGGCTCGTGAAGTAGAAATCTCTTATCATAATTGCAAAATTGTAAAGGTGGGAATTCTTTTTGCAAACCCTAAGGGAATTCCTATGCCAAATCTTGAATTGTGTTTGTGCAATGAACTGGTGTCATTAACAGTGTTCAAACTTGCTTGAATTCTGTGGCTAAGCTTAAATGTAAAACAGTTTGGGGGGGGGGAAATCCACCAAAGTTCTTTGTCTTGTGCCAACATCTGATGAATATCTCATACTGGATAGATGTAATTGAATTGGTTTTGAACTTTAAATTCATGTCCATATATGCCTTGCGACAATTTTTACTAATTTAAACTGCCTGCTTGCACCTGATAGGTGTAGGTATGGAGTAGCAGTACTTAATTGAACTTTTTCTTTAAAAGGTATTTATTAGTTCACTACTTTTAATTCCCTACTGAGTTCTTTAGAGCTTAAAACATACTACATTCCAGACTCTATAATGCCAAATACTTCAAAACTTTTTTTCCAAACCCACTGAGACGACTGCAGGCCTGGTGGTGGGCTAATGCCAGTCCTTTTGAGGAACTGCTACAAAAAAATCCGCTTTCCTATCCCCTCCTAAATTAACTGGAGCAGATGTTGGAGTCTAATAAATGAAGTCCTTGAGACTTTATTTTGAAAGGCCTGCTGTGTGAAGATTAAAACGCTATAGCTAATAGGCACCTTTTTTTGGTAAATGCTAACTAGCTAGCATTTACTTTTCATCAAAATGTGTAGAAACAGTAACTTCTTCCTTATGTGATTTTTTTTTTCGCTTGATCAGGTAACTGTTCTGTAGTGATGGTGCTCTTTACTATTAAAGCTAAAAAATGAGATTTTTTTGATGTGTGAAACGTTTGGTGCTGGCATTGCTTTTAAGTGGTCTATAACAATTAGGAGATTGTTCAAAGTTGTCATTTTCAACTTGTCTTGTGTGTAAAAGCAGTCTGTGAAAGACAGACTCCAGAGTTTGTAGTAGGCAGTTTTCAACAATACTTTTTTTTTTAAAAAAAAAAGAAAACAAACTACAGTAAATTGATGCTTTTCAGGGAGCTTTTTAGTATTTAGTTATTGACTGCTTTGATTCAGACAAGTATCTGAACACCTCTTAGAGTAATAACAGGAAAATTAGGTTAAGCGTTTTGATTTGACTGCTGTTGAAAATGTTCAGTTCTTGATTTCCATTAGAAGCTATAGAAATGTGTTAAACTGCCTGTTGTTAAACTGATTTCTTTGTAGTACGTTTTTGTTTAATATTAGATAAAATAACAGATTTGAGCATCATTTTGTCATGAAGTTATCCGAGTAGTCAGTGGTGCAAGTGTGGCAGTGGAGAGGTAATAAAAAGCTGCAGCGTTTTGACAGCTTCCACCAAATTTGCATTATTTCCAGATGAAAGTATAAGGAAATGAATTTATTTTGTTGTTTCATCCTGATTACTGAATTTTGTGCATCATCCAAATTGCATACTATCAACTAAGACAAAAATAATCACGTATTTGGTAGGCAGTAATGCTACTGCAAGCTTTCACCATACATTACTGTGGTAGAAGTACTAAGAAAATTCATGATTTTGTTTAATAAATGTGCTGCCCTGAAATGTCAGAATATCAGCTTTTGTTCACAGTAGCAGAATTACTACTAAAGAGTGCTGTGTCAACAGTGTGGTTTTTTTACACACTGTCAGCTTGGCTCCTAGTAAAGCTCTCTGCTTACCACGTGCTTCATGTTCCTTCACAGCAAGGCTGTTCATTGCTGCATTAGTCAATAATATAAACCCCCCAAAGCCTTAACTAAGCCTGTAATCTTTAATGACACTGAAATTTAATGTGGGCTTTTTTCCTCCTTTTGTTTACCATTACTTTGAAGAGTTCTTTCCCAAAAGAGAGCTTTTGCTTTTAGGACTGTCTAGCTTTTTGCACATACGTTTGGTTTCATTAACACATAACGTGTGTTTAGCTGACGCCTTGGTAGCACCGTAACCGTGTTGGTGAGTCTTGAAACAGGTATTTAATATGGGCCTCTTTGTCTTGTATGGGTGGCGTACCCAGCTTCTGCCTGCTCGCTGCTAAGTGAGAAGTAACGTTAGCAAAGAAAAAAGTTGTGAATGGGAAGTGTTTTACACAGATGGTGTGCTTATGAGTGCCCATTTGACAGGCTATGGGAAAAGTTTAGCTGAGGGACTTTTATTTTCAGCTCTTCCAGGAATAACTTGTATAACTTTTTTTACTTACTGTATCAGAAAAAGTTTTTTTTTGTTTGATAACTGAGAAGACATGCATGGATTTATTTACTCATAAATCTCTCTTGTCTGTTTAGGCTGAGATTGACATTTAATGTATAAGCAGAGTAGTAGTCTTGTAAATAAAATTCCATAATCTTTTTTGAGGCTTTTTTTTGACTATAAAAAATGCTGCAGGATATAGGTAGGCTAGGTGGAAAACCTGTGGCAAAGGAGTTAAGTGGAACATTTCTAGTAGGAGTAGGAGCTTGTAGGTAGGACAGATTTTTTTTTTTTTTCCAAACGTACTAATCTACTTATCATAGATTGATGCGATGATCCAGAGGACGAGCTAGAAATGCATTTGAACATTTGAAAGGTAATAAGCAGGCTTCTAATCATTTTTCTCTGTGTGAGCCAGCATGACTTTCTGCGCTTCATAACGTAGCTGAATTTTTGTGAATTATCGTAAAGATATGGAATAGCACATCTTTGAGCTGGTTGCTTACTTGATTCACTTAAAGTATTTGCTCCAAACAGATTTGTACAGAAATAGTAAAATACATTAAAAAATGACAGAAGTTTTTCCTGAGCCTTTTTTTCTTGGAAATGGCTAATTAGTATTTTTTTAAAAATTTGTTTTTGGGAAAAAAAAACTTTCATAGAAAATTTCAGCCCAATGGGGTATGCAACAGAAAACAACCAGTGGTACTGGTGATGCAAAATACTATGGTACCGCTGTTGGACATCAAGTTAGATTGCAAGTTTTCAATAGAACTATGAACGTTTCTTTCAAACTTGAAATGGAAATTAGTCAACAGAAGGGAAGATGTGGCAGAAGAGTTGTTCCTGTTTTGCTCACAGCTATGGTCTCAATCTTTGCTTCTGTTGGGTGGTTTTTGGTGCACTTTAACTAGGTGCTGTAGGCATAGAAAAGGGAAGGCATTTAGGGAGCCTTTCTACATCCCTGTTCAGAAGCCTGCATCTTCCTGCATCTTCTGTTAATCATGAAGACTGGAATTCAGAGAATTGGGAATGTGAAGAAACATCTTGGCAGCATTGCCAATACAGTATTATTGGCATGGCTTACTTGGTGGTTGAAAAAGAGGAGAGTGGTGGGAACAATGAAAGCAAATGTGTTTGTGTATATACGAGCCTGACTTCGAGACTGGCAAGATGGATATTTTTCAGCTGGGTGGATGAACTTTAAAGGACTGTTTCTGCAATTTCATTTTTTCAAGATGGCAGTATTTTAGCTTATTAAATGTAACGTGTAATAGTTGCACTGTGGAGCTGAAAACATTTTTGAAATTCAACCTTGAAGAAATATCCTGTAGCTCTGGCAGTCCCTCCATTTTAGTTTGTTGACTCAACAGGCTTTATTGTCACATAGAGCATGTCATTAGAATGCTTATAATAGTTAAGAAAAACTATAGGGAAAACAAACAAGAATATTTTTCAGACTTATTTAAAGTCAAAAATAAGCTGTTCATCTCTGCATTAGCGTAGAAAAGCTCCAAGGCACAAAACTGTGACAGTGTTTTTCTGTGTAAATCATGTTTGTGCAACTGCTGTGGATAGTTGAGGAAAAAACCCCAAATTTCTATAGAAAAAAAAAAAAACCCAAACCCCAAACCATCCCTTTTTATTCATGTAAGGTCCTTTTTGTCCCTGAAGTCTGGGCAGTTTGTTAGAGGTGGCTGATTTTTTTTTTTTTAGTGGGAGCAACTAACAGCAACAGAGAAAAATTCATAACATTTTCTTGCTGTCTGAACAAATTAATTTCTTCTGCATGTACCTGATAATGTGGTAAAGCAACTTGTTTAACATGGATGTATACGCACTTAAACGATATTTGCAACACAAAACAGTTTTGAACAGTGTACTTTTGAGTTTAAAAAGTATTGATGTAACTAAAACATTACTACATATGCTGATTTGGGGATTCCATTCTTGGTATTTTCTGTGTGTTTTATGAAGTAGCTAATGAACTGGACGTACATGTAAGTAGACGGCATTGTCTCTTCACGGTTATGACTGTCATCTTTCTAGATCTTCTCTCTGCCTTGTCTTTTCTGTTCTAAGATCCAAGCAGATTTCTCTGTAAAATGCAATGTATTATTTCATTTATATGCAACTGTTCTTTGGTTTTTTTTGCATGTTAAATACCTTTGTGAAGCCTTGTTTTTCTCTCTTCATTTATATAACATGGAAAAATGTTTTTTTGCAGTGAATAATCACTGCTAAGTAATTGCTTCACAAATTTCTCCATACTACTTCCAATTTATAGTTTTAAATCATGCAAAGATTTTTGTGTTCTTTGATGACAAACCACTGGAAATAGGAGCTTTCTGTTGGGGCTTGTAAAATTCTTGTGTTGTACTTGTTTTCTGTTGATCTTATGAAAAACATAAGATCAACAATTAAAAAAAAGAAATGTAAAAATACTTTCAGTTAAATTGCCAATTCATAGTACACTTTTACCTGTAATATATTTTTGGTATGATACTTATTCACAATTGTCATCGTCACTTAATCATGTGATTTATTAAATACACGTCGTTGTACTTTATTAGAAGTTTTATTGGTTAGTTCTATCATTTGAGTGAGCTGTATAATTTAACCAAAACTGCTATGGACTGTAATTTATTTAAAGGTTCACTGATTTCTCTCTCTACATTATTTGCTTTGTTGAGATTAAAAGCGGAAGCTTTCAGTTTTTAAAAAAAATGGTGGTGGTTTTTTTTTCCTTACTGGTTCCCAGGTCTCCCCCTCTTTCATGAATGTAATATATCTGTGTTCTGATCCAAACCAGCTCTAGGCTATATTAAATATGACTTTGTTTTATGGTAGAGAGCACGTTCTTGATTTCATCACCCCATTTAGATGCAGAGTCTGCTATTAACAGTCCAGTGTGTGGAAAAACCATTTTTGGTGGCTGAAGTTGATACTTTTGCAAGATTAGTCCAGTTTCCATTATATCATGAAGTATTTGGAACATATTTGTCTGGGTGTTTTTTAAATTCAGATAGTTGTGAATATTTCCAGTTTGCATTCTGATAATGTGATTATTTAATTCAGGGTTTCATATGATGAGGCTTTTATTATGGCCAGTGACCCCTTGGAAGGCTTTCATGAAGTGAACCTCGCTTCACCTACTACACCAGATCTTCTTGGAGTAAATGAGCCAGGGACTCAGGAACAAACTACCTCACCCAGTGTTATCTACCGACCACATCCTTCTGTTGTGTCCTCCACACCAATCCAACCCAATGCATTAAATGTTTCTGACCTTCCCACACAACCTGTTTATTCATCTCCCAGACAACTGAATTGTGGGGAAGCATCAGGTGTCAGGTAAGTTCTGTGTGTCTATTTAAATTGCTAATGTTTGTTGCATATAAACTGCTTGCTTTACTACAGATGTAATTTTAATATTACTTAAAATGTTCTAATATTAAATTGTGTCCATAATGGTACATTCAGCACCACTACTGCCATTTCTAAAGTATTTATTCTCAATGTATTGTATAAATAAAAAATATATCACTCTCTTTACAGCATCAATGTTACCGACGCAGTACTTTGTTCTACCTCTGGACCCCAGGGTGGGTCATTCAATCACAATAATTCCAGAAAGGAGAGCAATAATGCAGAGAAAGAGTTTTTGCAGGGTGCTACAGTAGCAGATGTTGCTGAAGGAAATGAAGATATTTTTGGGTTGAGTACAGACAGTTTATCTCACTTACGGAGCCCATCTGTACTGGAAGTAAGAGAAAAGGGCTATGAAAGATTGAAAGAAGAACTTGCAAAAGCTCAGAGGGTAAGGCTCGTTATCTTGTCTCCTGCTTTTTCTCTCTTCAGAGTGATTCTGATATTGCAGAATGATAGATGGGCCAGAAGGTGCAGTCTTAGTCTACTCATTTCTTGCAGAATTATTAGAATGTACTTATTTTATGTAAATTTATTCTGAATGTGTACAGTGCTAATGTCTTGGAATTATTCCTTGATAGTATTTTTTTTCTAGTGTTGCTGCTACTTAATGATGGAAAGCTTTTGCTGCAATATCTGCTTAAACATACTTTTTCTTTGAAATGTAAACCATTCCTTCATTCTGACATTTGAGAATAAAAGTAGTTTTCTGTCCTTCCGTTGTTACCGTATAAGTATTTATAGATGCTGATTATATACTTCTCAAGTCTTCTTTCTCCTAGAGTATAAAAGTGTAACATGTATCATGGAATATAGAAGTGCTTTAGAACAGGGGTATTTGTGATGTTTAATAGGGGAATGCCTGCATAGGAAAAAGGCAGTAAAGATGTCACTGGTGTTCTTTAGAGTACTGTTACATCACACTTCAAATTGAATATGGATACTTTTGAAGACACTGTGGCTCAATTCGTTAATATTTGTAAAGCGCTTTGTCTTGTTTGGATGGATGGTGCTATATAAATGCAAAGCCATTGTTTATCATTTTAACATCCCTCTGTGCTTAAACTTTATAGTAGATTTTGTGCTATTTGTATCTGTGCCCTTTTCTCTACATGATTCCATTCTTGTTTAGATTTAAGCCCATCTTATCTTGTGTTTGAACTTGTTTTCCTCTGTTTGTTACCTCATCTTGTTGAATGTGGTCATCATTTGTGTCTTGTTAATGTGAATCTTAAATATGGATTCTGACATCACTTCTTCTGTTGATTGTTTTATTGCTGAGTAGTTGCTTTCTTTGCTAATGTGTTCATTTCCTTAGCATTTGACCACTGAAAGGAAACATTAACCTGAGCTAAGTTTGAGGACCTTGCATGTGAATATGTAATCCTAGCAGTTGAACTTGGAACTTGAGAAAGTAAGAACAAATTAAAGTTTAAACTTTAGAAAAGCTCTTCCAGCTCCTGACAGTACACCAAAGTACAGGGTAACATACTTGAAAACCTCAACTCAGATCTGCTGTTGTTACCTTTGAATTATCTGAAAACCTTATTCCATTGTATACTACTTTGTCTCTTAAATTAAGATTGAAATGTTTCCTGTTTCACTCTGAAATTTAAGGTAGTTTTTAAGGAAATGGCATTAAGGCTGCTAGGACGTACTAACTGCATGTTATGTATTTTCAAACCCTTTGAGTCTTAACAAAAGAGATTCAGCACTAACTTGAGACTGTTCATGTCAAAGTTCTTGCTAATTCTCAACCCATCAGGTTGATTCTTACCAGCGTTACACTGGATGGATAACTTATTTTGTCTGCTTGTCTTTCTAATCTTGCCCTATTTCAGAATTGCTCAGTAACTCCTAGCAGGAGGCTTTACAGACTGTACAATAATAAACCCTGTTCCTTCTATAATATCTAATTTCTTCCACTTCCTGTATGAGGACTAGTTTTTTCTATCCATAATTCATCTCTGATTGCTTTCTTCCAAAAGTCATGGCTGTTCACATAGGGCTGTGCCCACTGTGCAATATTCTGTATGTCATGCAGTCTTTAAACTTTTATGTCCAATTATATTCACATTTGTCGATGAGTATTTGGTTTAAAAAAATCTGTAGGGATATAATTAATAGGTAGTACCTGTGTATAGCTGCTTGTTTTTTGCATAGTGGTTTTAAACTCACTCTAAGTCCCTGTGCTGTTTATTAGAAACAGTAAGAAAAATGAGAATTAGAATTTGCACTTGAATTTTGTGAACTCATTGAGCCTGGAAACCTTATAGACTACAGACCTTCCAGCAATGAACAAAGTAAACACAAATTTGCCATCTTGCATTTTTCATTTGTTCCAAATTTCTTACCTAAACTGTATGGTATTGTAATATGCCTTAAAGATCGATTTGAACTTCTTGCAGTTGTGATCAAAAAGGGAACTAGAAAAGAAGTAGGAATTTTGAACCTCAGGGATCCACTATCTAATTTTTTTTTTTCATGTCTCTGCTTGGAGTGCGACTCTTTTCTTAATATGCTCTCAGTTTTTTATATTAGAGAGTATAAGTATGGCATGTAATTATTACACATTTAAGTATGGTTCTTGAAGAAATTATTCAGGAATAGAATAAAGATGTATTTTTTTTTTTTTCTCCTTTGTGTATGCCTTGTATTTCTTAAGACTATGCAGTTCACGTCTCAAAAAGAACAGCATTGCTGGCAAAATTATTAAAAAAAAAAAAAAAGTTTTCCAAAAATTTGTTTCTTGACAAGAGGTAATATACTTTCTACTTCAATCTAAATTGGTTGCAGCAACAAATTAAGTCATAAGATTAGGAGAAAGGTCGGGTCAGAGGTAACAGCAGGGCAGCATTCTATACTTATGGAGCATGTAAGATTGCACATACTTTTGCCTTAAAACGCCTCCTTAATTAAAATTACATAGATTTTTCACTCTTTGTTGAGACCATTCAGGTAAATTTCCTTATTTTTTCACTGAAGACTTAATTTCTGGCTATATTCTATAAAGTGGAGCTGAAGAGCCCTTGCTCTAGATGATCTGATCCTTTCTCCTTGTTTTGCGGCCCTTTTAAAGCAGCATCAGGAAAATTGAGAAGGTGTTAAAAGGCTTAGTGATTCAGTGCCTGGGACCTTATCTCCTCATGTCTCTATGCATTTGCATTTTTTCTCCCATGTTTGGATTGAGCTATGTCACTGTGATTACTGAAGGTAGATCAACCACACGTAGATAACATCTGAGAGAATAGTGATGGTATTTTGATATACAGTATTCCTTGATGTGCAAGTTTAGCGGTGTCCTTGCAAAGGAACACTTTTTGTTTGCTTTTCATCTTAATTAACTAGCACATTGCATGTGTTTTGGATAGCTTACTTGTAGTTTCTGAGCTGTGGCAGTTCAGTCATGTTTTCCTTTAAATTTTTGTGTGATTTGGCCCTGAAGTTATTTCCTCATCAGTCAGATATAATGATGTCATCCATGACTGCAGAGGGAAACTTAGATTTCTGGTATGTTCTGATACGTTTTCTCTTGGAGCGTTGAAATGATCAGCTGTCACTGGTGGTTAGCCCTCCTCTCTGATGAGGAAAGAGCAGTCTACCAGAGATGTTGATTGCAAATACTGTATTTGGTTTGAGAATGAATTCTGTGCTTCCCACAGTCTTTAGCGTAAGACCTGTAGGTGTGTTACCAAACAAGTAAAACCACGTTTGACTTTTTGTAGTGGAAATCTGAATTACTGATAATTTCCCTAGTAGAGTGAAATTGAGAGGTTTTTTTCCACACTGATACAGTGATTCTTGTGAAAGAAGTGACAGTATTGAATGTGGTATTGTAAATTTCAATGTAGTTTAAGAACCTGATCCTCAGATCTGGATTTTTCTATCAAAGGCTTCAATTTCCGTATGCATTCTTCATCTCGGAAACAAAGTGAGTGTTGCAGTTTGATCTCTTCTTTTCAGGTCTTGTGTGTTGATACAGGATTTGAAGTAGATTTTTTTCCATTGTTCTGCCTGTATTGTCAAAGAATCCAATGTAACAGAGGCTATTGCCATTATTGTAGTGTTTCTGTGCTAACACTGATGGTTAAATCTCTTTGTTTTTCCACAGTAAAACATGACATTTTAAAACTCTACATGAATTAAGGAATAAAGAGATTCACAATAACTATCCAGGAATTCCATTAGTACTATACAGTGCATTCAGCATTCTTAAATTTCTGTAGTTATTTGCTTATAAGTTAATGAACAATAAAAATGAAGATGCTCCAGAATAATATACCATTCCAGAACTCCACTGAAGAGTATGCTTTCAAGCTTTCTAAAACAAATTGCAGGTGAATTGTACGGTTGCTGGCTTGTGATTGTTAAAGACGAGTTGGTTCTCTAAAGGTGTTTTAGCAGTTCCTTGCTGACTTTGAGTGATGCAAGTTTTCAGTTTCCACACCTCTGACTGATGCTATTGTAGTGTATTGCAGGCATAGAAATTTTCTCAGACAAGTAGGAGACTACATGCAGGCAAAACAGAAGCATCTTCACCCACACCATAAGATGATAATTCAGTAGTTTGTGAAATGCTTTTATCTCTGAAAAGATATTCTGGACCTTCTCTCACATTAAACATCCTTGTAAATATGGTTGCAATGGGCTAATTTTTCTATAGCTTGTTTAACTTGGGTGCTGAGTGAAGACCAGTCGAATAGAAATGTATTTGAACATAAATACAAACTTTTGTGACAACTTCAGAATTCAGCAGTATCCCATGGGTCTGATTTTAGATGATAATCTGTAGAAAATCATAGCTCTTTCCTTTATCTTCCACATCTAGTTCTGACTTGGTTAAATTGCTGAACTAGATGCAGGATGATTTTCTTTCTAGAATTTAAAATATGAATGCTTTTGAAGCAGTAATTTGCATTCTTTTTCTCACTGTTCTTTCTAAAGACCTACCTTGTAGTCTGTTTGTGAAGATCAAAGTGAAATAAGCGATAATATGACTCTTTGATACAGGATTTTTTTTAACTTTAAGCTTTTTTTTCATGCAAGTTAAATTTTTCTTACTTAAGTAACTGTGTGTATTGTGCTTTATAATAGCTCATCTTCATGTAGCTACTTTTTCAGAACAGTAACGTGGGAAGGACTGCAGCATGGATGGTTAGTCTAGCACACGCAGTTGTCTTTTCTGCCTCTATATTGTGTATGGCTGGGAAGCCTCCAGTAATACCTTTAAGTCACAGGAAGCAGTAATGTTTCTAATAACTGCCAAGCTTTTTGCTTTGGGCGCTCTTTATTTCTGCCCCACTTAAAAAACCCAAGCTATTAAACTTGGCAAAATAACGTGTTATATTATGCTCCTGAATCATGTCACGGAAACGTGCCCAGTGTTTGAAAAATCTAGCTAAGTAGCCATGTGTAGTAGACTGCCTGGTGTTGTCTCCTTTTTCTTTTCATTAAGTAGCTTTACTTGTCTGCCTAAATTTTAATCTAAACCCCGCTAATCTTTCCAGTTGCAGGCAAAACTGTAACCATCTCACTTGAAATAGTTTATTGATAGTGGTAGCCCAAAAGTGAACCTGGGGTAGTTCTGTCTTCATTGTGAGTTTGATAACTCTTGACCCGAGTAAGATGTATTGATGCGTATGTAGCATTTTCCTTACAAATCAGTGAAGTAAACCAAAGGAAATGTATTATGTATTCTCTGCAATATAGGAACACATGAAACTTGAGCTTTAAGCACTTTACATCAGAATCTTTCATTTCCTTATTAAGAACCATACTTTATATGGAAAATACTTTAAACCAACTCAAAATTAATTAATAAGATGTTGCTTCCCCTTTCTATTTTTAACCTCTTCTTTTTTCTAGTATTTTTTAAAAATTTTTCTATTCATTTTTCCTTCTATTTTCCCTCCATCTGTAGCTATTTTCCTGCCATTTTTTTTATTTAGAGATAGGTCACTGTGTGCAGAATAGTAGCTAGTAAGTAAGAGTTGAGTATTCTTTGAGAAATACCATGTTTGGAAAAAAGCGATCATTTAAGTGGTACCTTTCAAAATAGTTAAAAGGTTGCATATGGAAAGCAAAAAAATTCAAAATAGCACACAAACTAGACTAAAAATCAATCAAAATATCCAAAGTTAAAATCAAATAAAAGAAGGGAGAAATAATGCCTTTTATACTACATGAGTCTAGAACATTCCTTAAAAACTTCCTGAATTTAGGAGCCAAAATCAGAGGGCCCTTCATCTTAGCGGAAAATCTATTGCCAGTTTCACTGCAGAAATTGAGAGCAAGACGTAGTATCAACATGCTACAAGGCAAGGTGTAGTTTCCCAAATTGTTGTGTTCAGCACTACTCAATCATGAAGACTTTGGGAGAAATACTAACCACCTCCCAGAAACACAGGAGAAGCTGCCGTTTGGGCCTCTTCATGATTCTGTAATGACTGACCTCCCAGAGTTTTCTGAAGGCAGCTGTTTTCTTTACTAGTTTCTGGAGGTTTTCAAAGCAAATCTTTGCTAGATTGTATTTGGAGTCTTTAACATGCCAGTGACAGGCTTGGGTCCTGCATTTCAGGAGCAATGGCAGTGTAATAGCTAGCTTGGCAGGGGAAAAAGAAGAGGAGGAAGAATTAAATGGGGATAGGAGGGGAGTTGGGACAAAAAAAATGGTTGAAAGGTCAAGAGTGGAGCCTGCTGCTTTTCTTTCCTTTACTTTCTGTTTCCATCAGTCTCTTTCTGGCAAGAGATTCCAGGGTTTAATGGTTAGGAAAGGGGAGAGGAACCCTTCTTTCAAATTCCTTGTTGAACTTTTTGTACTTCTCTGCGAATTACCCCACTCTTTGCTCAGACTTGGAATGATATAGATGAGATTGGGCATATGTAACCCTTATACTGCCAAGTCTGTGTTAAAATCTTACTATATGGTCAGGCCTTCTTCACTGAAATTTTAGTGGTGTAGACAAATAACATTTTGAATTTCATTAAGTTGCTGTAATTTGATTTACATATCTGCATAAATAAGAGCAAAGATATAATTACAGTATGATTTTGGAATTGTATTAGTTGTAAGGAGATATGCAGGAGATAATATTTGTAGTAAAATATATTTTAAGATTCTTTTAGAATTGGGGATTGTCTCAAGACAAAGCTTTTTTTTTTTTTTTTGAAAAGCATAACTTTCTTTAAGTTTCTGTTAAGGAATGGGTAAACAGAACTGGTATTCTGTCTGTCCCAATAATTAACTTGATTTATATTTTAAGTGATTCTGTCTTCTATACTTTCAGGAAAAAAGCTTTTTTTACTTCAGAGTATTTTGGAAATGCTGATGTCTAGGTTAGAGATACTTTCGATTGGCCTGGTGTATTGCTGTATAGCAGGAGGAATAGCTATATGTATGTACAGCATTAATTCCTTCTAGTATTCTGTATTTTGAAGGGCTTTGTTTAGCAAAGGTTTTATGTTCCTCGGATTTTTTTTTCTTTTTCTCCCCTCTCTCTGTGGTATTAGCTTTAAAAGGCCAAATTACTACTCTAAGTCAGAATAAATAACTTTCAATTTTCCATAGGAGCTGAAGTTAAAAGATGAAGAATGTGAAAGGCTTTCTAAAGTGCGAGATCAACTTGGACAGGAATTGGAAGAACTTACAGCTAGTCTGTTTGAGGTTTGTTGGAGTCTTCGATGTGATATGCTTAAAGGAAGCTGAGCCAGATGTTTTATGTAGAATCAGTATATTGTATGCTGAATTTTTCTGCAATAAGCTTATAAAGGGATTTGTGTCCTGAAGACCTGGGTGTGCTGAAGTAGAGGCTTAAGAGCAAGTGGTAGACTTTTCTCTTAGATGAAAGAGACCTTGTTGAACTTGTCAGTCTGCCTAGACACAAAACGAAGAAAATAAGGCAAATATATCAGAAAGCTTAAAACTGTTTAGGCTTATTTTTTGGCATAACTATTTTGAGACAGCTTTTCTGTCTGACAATAAGGCTATCTAGATAAGAGCTAAATTTGGGGTTGCCATGGTGACTAAATAAAAAATAACATAGTTCCCAAAACTTAACCATGCTTTCAGCTTTTGAATTTTGGGTCTGGTAGCATGCTACTCCCACAAACTTGAAAAGAAATGTTAGTACTGAATGATGCACCAGGGTGGAACCTAGTTACCAAGTGAGAAGCCTGAACTTTAAGTGGGACCTTTTCATTCGAGAAAAAGGCAGTAGTGCCAGCAAAGACTGCAAGCTTGTATTACACAGAAAAAGCTTAAATCCATACTTGAAGCAGGATCAGTTCTCATTTTATCATAGGAATATATATAGGAATGCCTAGAGGCTAAATTGTGATACCCATAACTGTCAGAGTAAGTGTCATAATCTGGAGATGATTTATATGTTTACCTAATCTTAAGTATTGGTTTTCAGCATATGCATAAAGATACAACATTTGGTCTGTTTTAGAAACAGTACTTAAACCTTTGATGTACTGGTATGAAAGTGCTATTAAAACCTTGAAAATACTGACATTCAAAAATCAAATTAGAAATTGCTTTGTGGGTTGGCAATGTGTTTTATTACATCATCCCGGCAGGGCAAAGTTACTTAAAATATTAAGCAGTTCCTGTGTTTAGAGTATAAATGGGGGACTGCAAGGGTACTTTTTAGGATAAATACTTGTGTATGTTGGGGGGGGAGGAAAATGTTGGGCAGATATTTTAACTGTAGAGGAATAAAAATAAAATTATCAGTGAAATTTTATATTAATGATAATTCATAACTTAGAACAATGTATCAGCTTGTTAAAGCTATGTTTGAAATACAGTGTATTAGTATTCACAACTGTAGTGGGCATGTCACTTGAATTTTCTTGTGTGATTTGATTTCACTAAGAGGCATTAACAAAACATGGTGTTGAGGTTTCTTGAATTTTTTTACTGGGATCTACAGCCCTTGAATTCATGTTCTATTCTGAATCCCACTAATTTCAGTGACCATATAAGTGGATATGCTGGAGCTTATATTAATGCATCCCAATGGAGGATTGAGACTTGTTTTGCACAGCTGGGTGTATATATTATTACTACACTGTAATAGCACTGTAACATGCTTTGCTTTCAAAGGTGCATCACTAAGCAGAAACTGCATGGTCAATGTTAAATGTATTTGTACACATTGTATAAATGTGTATGTTCCCATTCCTGCATGTGTCTGTTTTTACTTAAGACAATTTTACAAACCCGTATTATATAGCTCTGTTGTATGCCAGTGGGAGCCAGATCTTTTGGTATGATGTTGTATGAAATTTTTTGTTTTATTTATATAGCGTCCAGATATGTGCTAGGCGCTTTACAGATATGAGAAGGATCTTATCCCAAGTAATTTAGTCCGTGGCCCTGATCTTTCAGTCTTTCTTGCCAAGTAAGAAGAGTAGTTTCATCACAGGCGCAAATTGCTGGATTAGAGCCTAAACAAACACATTATGCAGACAAAAGGCTTAGAGATGTGAGGTAAAAGGATGTTTAAAAAATTCCCAGTCCTTTTACACTTTCTCCTTTATTGGTTTAAGCTTTGTTTCTTGGATTGTTTTTAGTGCTTTTTCTGTTCTACTTAAGAAATGTTTATTGATCTATAAACTATTTTTAAGCTGTTGCTTTGTCTGTTTTATTGATGGTAAGAATTTAGACTTCATAGCTGTTTGACCGGTTCCTTCATGCAGAAATTTACAGTTGACTAAAACTGGTTATTCTGGCTAGAAGAAGGGAGAAGTTCTTTTGAATCTGCTACTGTGCCCATGTTGCTTTTGTTGCTTCTGGTTGAGTCTTTCTCTTGGGGTTCAAGGAGCTTGACTTGTCAGCCACTGAAGCGTGACTGGAGCTTGGTGTTCATGACAGGTATTGTTCCTGCTGGAGGAGGGTGGGTGGAGTTGCTGAATTTCTGTATCTGGCCTCAGGACCAAGGAGAAGAAACTTGGTGGGCCAGTAATGAATCCAGATGATAGATTTGTAGGTATTTTTTTGTATGTAACTATTTAATTCCAGCCTGTTGCACAACTTGCTATTCACAAGTAGTCCTCGTGAAGCAAAAGTATGTCCTTAGTTTTTTTACTGGATCTTGTAAATTTGTGTGAGGCATTTATACTAGCTAAACATTTTTTATAGGAAGCACACAAAATGGTTAAAGAAGCTAATGTAAAACAAGCTGCAGCAGAAAAACAGTTGAAAGAAGCACAGGGAAAGGTGAGTTTTTCGAACTTGCTTTGTCTTTTCAGATGGTTATAAATGTAAAGTGTGAATCAAAGATGTAAATAGAGCATTACCTGTATACATTATTAAAATATATGCTAAGTTGTTTTGTGTCGCCTTGACATATTCTTAGCTAACACCTATGGACACAGCTGGTATTTGAGCATCATATCAGATAGCTAGCAAGGTGCATAGGAAGCCAGTGTTACTATAGCATGCAATTGCATAGGCATCTGTGTGTTAGTACTGTTGGAAGATGAAGTCCTGATTTGATAACTGGAAATTTTGTTAAATGATTTAACATATTCATAGCCTAAGATGATATTTTTGTTTGTTAATGACTTTTTCCCCTCCCTTCTCCAAGATTGATGTCCTCCAGGCTGAAGTAGCAGCATTGAAAACACTAGTACTGTCTACTTCACCGACATCTCCAACTAAGGAGTTTCAGTCTACTGGAAAAACTCCTTTTAAGAAGGGCCATGCAAGAAACAAGAGTACAAGCAGTGCTATGGGTGGCAGTCATCAGGACCTTACCATGATGCAGCCAATTGTAAAAGACTGTAAAGAGGTAACAGTACAAGGATTGTCCTCTCTTTGCTGATAAGCTGGCTTTATGGTTTGTTTTACTCAGAGTAAATCTGGTATATATTCAATCTTGATGTATTACTATTTTAGAGATATTTTTCATTAATGGAAGAAAATCATTCCACATACCAGTATGTGGTGATTTTTCTAAGTTGTTTACCTTTAAATCATTAAGGGAAGATGAGATAAAGTTTGAAATACTGGAATTAATAATTTAAAAATGGGAATTAAAAAAAGAAAAATACAGCATAACTGAATGACAAGTTCTGGGGGCTTTTTACAAAGTCTGTCACTGCAAGGTCATAAACTTTAATAAACGTTTCATAAACTGTCATAGAAAAGAGGAAGAGTAATTTTATAGATCAATAATGGGTGAAAGAGGCCAGGGAAAAGACAGAATCAGTGATTTATTGGAGAACAGGAGAGTTACCACTGGAGTCCCAGAGGTGCCTGTGTTTGGTTTTTTGTTTGTTTGTTTTCCAGTCTACTCATGTAATCGAAAATGGGGAAATATGAGGCAACGGGTTGGTGCTCGAGTCCTTGGAATGGTAGTAGCAAAAAGTGACCGAAGAGTTGAGAAGGATCTTATGATACTGAGTGGACAGTAAAACAGCAGATGAAATTCAAAATCCATAAATGAGGAAATAAGGCATCTAGGAAAAAATGCATGTCTAGCTGACATGCTGTTGTGGACTTAGAAATAGCTACATTGTGCTGAGGGGGGGAAAAAAATACTGTACTTGTGGATAATTCTCTGAAAATACCACCTCAATGCTCAGTGGTGGTCAAAGACCCACAGAGCCTTAGAAGTTATTAGGAAAGGAATAAATAGCAAAAGGAAAAGCATTATACTGCTGTATAAACATATAGTAAATGTGTGTGTCTGTGCATGCAGGTATGATATTTTCATCTCTGAAAGGACATAATGAGAATATGAGGAAGTGTGATGTAAATGGTCAAAGTTATAGAAGTATTTCTGTGTAGAGAGACACTTGAGGTAGAACAAAAATCTATACAATCACAGGTGACATGGGGAGGATGAATGGTGAACAAATATTAATGATTTCTTGTAATAGAAAAGCTCTGGAAGCTAAAAGGAAAATCATTTTCAGTCAGTACATAATGAAACTTTACAACTCATTGTCATGAGGTAGCAAGATTAAAAATATAAATGTGTTCAAAATGTAGTCATGCAAAGTGACAAAAGAAAAGGCTGTCAAGGTATATAAAAGATAGATACGACATTTGGCTTAGGAAGCTTCTTTAACTACAGATTGCTAGAAGTTGGCAGACTGTAAAATGAAGACACGTCACTGTCTCCTCTCATACTGCTCTGCAGCCAGCTCTGTGACTGCTGGCCATTGTCAGACAGGTAACAGGCTAACTGGATCTTTAATGTGGTTCACAGTGGCCGTTTTTATACTTTATTTTGCCAGTCCTCATTAGGTGCATTTATACTATACACCTTTTTACAAAACATCTGGAAAATAAAGAGTTCCCTTCCAACTCTTAAAAATTCCGTGATTCTGTGAAAAGGCATTTTCCAGATCTGTTTCATACCTGAGCTTCAAAAAAAAAAAAAACAAAAACGTTTATATCCTGCCTGCCCACTTTCAGTGGTATCCAGGATGTTTTCCTTATTAAAATTGAATCCTTGTTGCCCTTCAGAAAAGGGGAAAGCTGGGATGGAATCCAATTACTTTGTAAGCATTACACTGAGGTCATGACTCAATGAAACTTTTAAGTGTCAAGCAAGAGTGAGAGAGGGGGAGATCTGTTTTACCTTAATTTCTTGCGGAGAGAAAGTGGTGAATGTGGAGGATGTGCTGCAGAAGGTCCAGTCTGCCTGACATTTTTCTTTAGTTCAGTCTCCTTTCTGTTGGTTGCGTAAGGAGACACTTCAACGCTGATTGAGGCTGTTCAAAACAGGTTTCTTCCAGTGACACCTCAGGGACTCCGTAAGAAACACATGGATTTTCCACTCACTGGGACTTGTCTTTCTGTCTCTCTTCTGAGCAGGAGTACTTACTGGAGCGCAACATGGGGTGAAGAAAGCAAGACTACCTCTGGCATGGTGGTTAAGACATTGTTTTAAGCAGGGGAGACATGCTTTCCCTACCGCTTTCATTATCCAGTGCTTTGTGGTTTTGTTTACTGCTTTTTTTTAATCTTTGGTCTAAGGTAAATGTTTTTGCATTTCTGGGAGCTGGGTCTGAAACCATCATTCTGCCTCCTTCTTGCTAAACGTTCTTGCCACTGAGTTAGGTTACCCTTTGCATGTCGTTCTTCTGATTTTCAGTGACTCGGCTTCAAAAAGAGGGGCTGAGAGTACCCTTGCTCAGGGGTATGTAGTGGCCTTGTGGTGCGGGGAGTATAGCTTTGGACCCTTATGGAGAGTCTACCACCCAGAGCTTTGCATTTTGAGATGTTCAATGAAGCTGGGTGTAATACATGTCAACTTTCAAGTTTCTTTGTGGAATGTAGACAGAGTTAAGAGTGGATGTCTGTCTACCCTAAATTGCAGTGGAGCCAGACAGGTGCCAACATCCCATAGAAATGCTTCCTGGCATTTTGGAGTACCCTCTAGAATAAGTAGGTATATCTAATTAATTTAGGTATTGACAAGATTTAGCCAAGCTGCATAGCTGCTTGGATCTTAAGCAGGCAGTTAGCATCCACTCAGAGTAAATGCTGATAAATGCATCAGTGTTGTTCAAAGAGCTGAAATGTTGCTCTGATGTTGTATTGCACTGTAAAATGAAAACATTAAAAGTTTAAATAGAATTATTACAATTGGCTGTACATTTAATTGCAGGTAATAGAACCTTTGATCTAGTGAAAGCGCAAGTAAAGGCAGGGAGGAGATACATGTGTAACACACAGTGGAGATTGGAAAGGAAGAGCATTAAGCTATATTCACTGAGCAGTTTTTTCAAGGCAGCTTTATAAATTGCAGGTTTGGGGGAAATTGAGTTAAATCTAGAAAATAACTGAGTTAATAAGAAATGCATCTTGATTTTTGGAAGCATATAGTACAAATAGAAAATGTCTCTTTTCTGCTGATATCTCTTGATTGTATTCATTTTAAAGCCAGACCTGAGCTGAGTTTTAAGGTATGGGAAATGTTCCTTTAGGGAGTAAGTTACACCTATTGAATTTCATTTGTACAATGAGGTTGGTGGCTTAGCAACCAGAACATCTATAGACTAGCTTAATTAAGATGGTTGTTCCTGATTGTACCTGAGTGTAAGGCAAGTAGCTCTAATGGAAAACAAATTTGCCAGTGTAATTTTTGTAGGTTCTTTTTTTGAGAAAAAACCCTGACAAAAGAACTCCCCAAAATATATATGTAAAAGAATGGTGAAGTGCTGGGAAGGGGTAGTGCAGAGAAGGGGTAGTGCGTGGGGAAAAGAACAAAAGACTGAAACATGTTGGTTCAAAGCAGCGTACTGATCTTTTTAACGGGAATAAAAATAATTATTTTAATTTTTAGCATACGTTATTTTCCCTCTTTCATTTTCATCTGTATTATTTGTTTTTAATGTTACAAAATTTTAAAATCATATCCTAGCTTATCTTTGGCTTGCAGTCTACATCCCTTCCTATAGCTTTAGGTTTGGGTTTTAGGAGTATAGGTCTGTGATAGTACAAGAAAGGGATTTAACAACCAGTTGGAGGGGAAAGGTGCTGAAGTCTGTCATCAGAATGTCAAAACCAGTCTGAGGATGGTGTTGCATCTGAGGAGCAGGATGCTGTTGCATATCCCACCGGGGACTGGCATTAGTCTTTTACGTTGGATTAGGAATGTGCGTTGGAAGCACTCATCCCCACTCTGCTTGGTTCATGTCTTGGAGCAGTGTTGGTGCCCATGAACAGGATCCTTCTCAAGTAACCCTAAACCAGATGATGTGCTGTGCGAGTACTTCAGTGTGCTCCAGCTGTTAGTGCGTAGCTAGCCCATGGGACAGGTTGTCCCATAACGCAAATGTGGATTTTAATAGCGACCTAGTACCAGTCTCCCAAATGCCAGATGCATAGGTGCCTTCCCACCGCTAAACTGATCTTAACATGGAGATGATGAAACAAGGTGTTTTCAAAGCGGATAAAACCATCTCTTCCTAACACAGAGCATGGTTACTCCTAGCATGATTTAATGGGTTGCTTTAGTATTTCTCCATTGACTAGAGGAGCTGTGGGGGAGCAGGCTCATAAATGACCTGCTTAGTGGATGAGGGAAACACTGTGGATGTTGTCTACCTAGACTTTAGTAAAGCTTTTGACACCATTTCGCACAGCATTCTCCTAGAGAAACTGGATGCTCGTGACTTGGATGGGCGTACCCTTCACTACGTTAAAAACTGGCTGGCTGGCTGAGCCCAAAGAGTTGTGGTGAATGGAGTTAAATCCAGTAGGCGGCTGGTTGCAAGAGGTGTTCCCCAGGGCTCAGTATTGGGGCCTGTTCTCTTTAATGCCTTTATCAACAAGCTGGACGAGGGGATTGAGTGCACCCTCAGTAAGTTTGCAGATGACACGAAGTTGGGCGGCAGTGTTGGTCTGCTTGAGGGTAGGAAGGTTCTACAGAGGGGTCTGGACAGGCTGGATCAGTGGGCTGAGGCCCACACTTGGGTCAGAACAACCCCGTGCAACGCTACAGGNAGGGAAGGTTTAGATTGGATATTAGGAAAAATTTCTTCACTGAAAGGGTTATAGAGCATTGGAACAGGCTGCCCAGGGAAGTGGGTGTCCCTGGAGGTATTTAAAAGATGTGTAGATGTAGTGCTGAGGGACATGATTTAGTGGTAACTTGGCAGTGTTAGTTTAATGGTTGGACTTGATGATCTTAAAGGTCTTTTCCAACCAAAATGATGGTATGATTCTAAGTCGTGCCCAGTAAATATCCTTGCCTTCCTGTTGTAGCATGGATTTTGGGCCTAAAGATGAAAAATTAAGAATAAGAGTATAGTTTTAATTGATTTGTATATCGAATTCCTGCTTTCTTTTGTTAGTATATTTAGTGTGTTAAATGTTTGTTTTCTTTTAGTGTTCAGATAGCAGTGTGTTCTATTCAGATGCAGAGTGAACATATAAGATGTCTAGGATTGCAGTTTTCTTTAGATTTCTCTGCTTTTCTATAATTCTCAGAAATGGAGATGGACTAAAATGCTCTAATGAAAATGCATCAAGAAGAAAATTAATTTTTGGCTTTTTTCTGTTGAACAATCAGGTAAATTTTTCAAAACTGTCCTAGAAGCTTAGGAAATGAGGGAGAGGTATTTAGGTTGTCCATGCTGGTGTGGTGACCAGTGAATGCATTATGTCTGTGTCTTGAAAATGATATGTTTTGATTTGCTTATATTTACAGTCTTAGAAAAGTGGATTTAAGGTTTTCATAGCTGGGACACAATAGCATTCTTTCACAGTGGGATGGAAAGCATTTAGTTTTAGTGCTTGTTATTTACCTGTGGATATTTGCAAATGATAGACACTAATGTGATAATTGCAGTACTAAAATATGTGAATCTTTGTTCTAGGCTGACCTATCTTTGTACAATGAATTCAGATCTTGGAAGGATGAACCTACTATGGACAGAACATGTCCTTTCTTGGACAAAATTTATCGGGAAGATATTTTTCCATGTTTAACCTTCTCAAAAAGTGAGGTAATGGAAATAGTCTAAATGTGGTCACTGACAGATATGTTACATGAAGCCAACAGGCTGTATTAAAAATGTTTTCATATGCTGTTTAACCATTTTTGTTTCATTAGAATGTAACAGTTTATAGTGAAGTGCTGAAGTTTAGTCTGGAGTATTAAAATGACCTTTTTTTTCGTCTTCACCATTGTGCTATTCCAGATATGGTCTTTTTAGGTTTGCTTCTTCGGGTGTTACTCCTGTCTGGCAGAATCTGATGTTTGTAGGAATGGATGGTGCGTTTCTTTCCCCTGATATTTCAAAGATACTGTTTTGTAGAAATAGTGTCCTGTCACTGTCTCTTGTTTATACAGGGGGCAGTAGAGACCAATATATTTAATTTTGTGGACCAGTTTTCTCTCATATCAATCAGAGCAGGCTGCAAACACAGTCTCTGTGTTTTCCTGAAGAGAGGTTTGAGTTGCAAGAATTAGACTTAGGGATTTGATGTGATTCAACAGGGGGAATTTAGGAATATGGTTTTAGATGAAACAAATTGAGACTTTTTTCCTTGTGTTATTCCTGCACGCTCTCCCAAACAGAGGAGAGACTGGCGTTTTACCTATCCTGGGAATAACGTGGATCTGATTCCACTGATTCCAACGGCTGTACTTCATTTTTGTTCTTAAGCAGCGTTTACAGGCTGTAGTTGTAGTATCAGTCTCTAGGGCAAAGGGACCATATTCTTATATCTTTATTAAAATAAGAATAACAAATTTTAAAGCACTCAGACTTAATAATTTTTCCCCAGTAAAATTAAACACCTCACATGGAAAATGCTGTATTTTCCTCATTATGTTTATCTGTTGTTTTCATGTGGCATTATGTTCTTTTCCCATGCTTTTAATCTACTGTTACTTGCTGGGCATAAGCATGCATGATCTTTTAGTTAATTGTATTGTATTTGTGTTGTTCATTATGGTTGGTGTACAGCATCATATCAACATCTCCCACTAAAAAGTTTACTTGATTACTATGGGAATTAAATTGCTTCTGCAGTACGCCTAAGTAGGCCACCCTGTTGTCTTTCCCAGCAACTTCATTTTGGTTTTTTTCTGCTTCAGTGGTGATATAATTACTGTAGATTAGTATTTCTTCTTAAGGAAAGAATGAGGCTTCTAGCACGTGTCAGTTATATCAGTTATTGTTAGGAGATGCTCTGTATTGTGACCAACTTCTGTTTTCACTTGAATATCAATAAACTAGCATGCAGTTAAACCAAACAATAAACTACGCTTGTATTGTGTTTTTGAATAATTGGAAATGCAGTTATCTGAATGGTTGAAGTATTACATTAACTCTCAGTAGCCTGTTGTGTATATGTGTAGTGTTTTGTTTTGCGTTTGGAGATGGCAGAGAAAGAGTATTTCATATGAACTACTTTAACATAACATTCTGTTTTTAAAATATTCAAAGTACAATAGAAAAATATCTTTATTACTCAGTAGGAAGGAACCTTGGCACAGAATTCTTTCACTAATAACATAAATTGCACCTTCTTTTAAATCAAGCAATGGCTATTACTTGTCCATAGTTAAACAGTAGTCTTGGGCAAGTGTTGGGTCCGATCAAGCAACATGAGTGTATTTCTAGTCTCTTATGATTGTGTGTTTATTAAGAACGAACATAAAAAGCCTGAGGAAAGTTGCACATTGTTTCATGAAGATGATGTTTTAACTAGACTGGTGTTTGAAAGTTGCAGCTGGCTTTTCTATATATAATGTTGGCTTTTTTGTATATTGTTCAGCCTTGTTTAGACACCTTTCTAAAGCTATCTTTGGCTGAAAAACAGTGACATAATATTTACTTGGTTTTTTTTGCAAGATAAGGAGGCATGCTGCATCATTTTGTGTTTCTATAGAGCACAATAAAATTAGAGCAATTTTTTCAAATAAACAAAATTTGTGCTGTATCCAGTCTCTGACAAGAACACTGCATTTACAAATGTATATGCTGTTTGGGCTTACGAGGAATGACTGAAAGTACAGTTAGCATTTTAAACATGCTTGACTGCATTCCTGGCTGTAAAGGCAGTTATCTTGCCTCAGGGAGGACAGGGTTATTTGGAGGGCAGAATTTAAACAGGAGCCTGGAAACGGGACCTCTTGCTCATGATGAAAACAAAATCTCATTTGTAATTGAATTTCTGTTGAGTTGGCTTCTTTCAGTGTTCTTAACTTTACAGAAGAAGAAATATGTCACTGCTTTGAGGCAATGGATAATGCAGAGCTGTTTTTAACTGCTTTCTAAATTTCTCTTGCAGTTGGCCTCAGCTGTTCTGGAAGCTGTTGAAAACAACACTCTGAGCATTGAACCTGTTGGCTTGCAACCTGTTCGATTTGTGAAAGCTTCTGCAGTTGAATGTGGGGGACCAAAGTATGTTAAGCTAACAGACAGAGGGGGAATCTTAACTCATTTGAGATAACTCTTGAATTGAGAAAACTGCTGTCAGCTGATCACCTCAGTCAAATTTGTGTATCTTCAACTTTATTTCCTAAAATCTAAGAATTTAAGATTGCTGTTACAAAACTTTATGCAGAAAGTAAGCAACTGGTAAATTAAACTTTAAAAAAAAGACTACTATAGAACAAACCTTTAAGATCAATTCCCTTTCCGGAAGAGCTGTTTACTTCACTTATGATGCATTCACAGCAAAAGTAACATTCACTTCCTTGGAGAATACCATCCTGATACTTAAAACAGATGCTTTTGAACTAGGGGCTATCACCTGGAAAGTGTCATGAAAGAAATAGGTATTGAAGTAGCACAGGCTGAATATCGGACATCTAGAATATTTGTGGCGTAAGAAATTTAGGTCGTACATAGCACACTGACAAAGGTAGCTGAAGGATTTGAGAAGAGATATATAGATTAAATCCTCTGAATTTGAGCAGGAGGCATGTAATGAAGTGGGAATGAAAGTGAGTTTGAACTTAGAGCAGGAAGTATCTTTGAATGACAGGAAGATTATCTTGGAAATTTTGGAATGGTCCTAGAGGAATCTGAAGCAAGACTTGTCAGGTGCTGATACAGACACTGAAGTTAGGTTGGAGGGACTTGCCTGAGGCACTGGGGCTATGATGGATATGGAGGAGAAGGAAGGGATTTGTAGTGTGTTTTAGTGTATGTCAGGGTTAAGCAAGCAAGGTCAGTGTTAATCTGGAGCCTTCCGAATCTTGAGGAAGCCTTGACTTTTCTGTTGGAGAACTTTTGGACAAGTTGACAATTCTCTCTGTAATATTTGTATTGGTCGAGCTCAATTTTCTGATAGAAAACTTGCATCAAAATGTCTTCATCTGGCTCTTAAGATTTTTTTTTTCTTTCTCATCAGTATTGGTTTTTAGTTCTTGTTTTTTCTCTGTTTTTGAGTGGAAGAGAATACATTTACCATAGTTAAAAATTTTTTACTTTCTCTTTAAGGAAGCTGTATAAAATGAAAATTGTGTTTTATTACTTAGTCTTTGGTACTTTCTAGCCTGCAAAATTCAGACATTCATACATTCTTCAGCATACTCCTGTCACCAGAAAACATGCTCTTTGAGCTGTAATCCCCTCATCCGAAGGGCCCACCACCAATAATGGAGCTACTTAAGGGGTGGTGATTTCAAGTCCAAGATACACCACTGAGAGCTGCGTTCCATGAATGCAACAGAGAATCTGGACAGCCAGAAGCTACTGAAACACGTCACGCGTCATTAAAGAGCAATTGGCAAATTGATTTGAAATCATTGTGGTTCAAGCAACTTCCCTGTGTCTTGACACGATGAAATAGTTACTCAAAAACAGGAGACTCCATTGCATCATTCAGAAGTTTCATGAGATTTTTAGCCTGTTTTCTCCAGTGTAAGATAAATTTTTAACTAGAATTTATGTAATCCTTAAATAGTTGGCTAGGTATAGATTAAGGTTTCAAGATGACTATGCACAAATTGTAATTTAGTTACTTTAGATGTATCAAAAGGCCAGGCCTACTGCTTTCTCCCTTTTCCTGCTGTCATGTAGCAACAAAAACTAAAAACTTTTGTGGTAGTGCTTGTAGATAAGTAATAGGAAAGGAATATGCAGTATTTAAGTGTAATTTGACAGCGAATATGCTTTGCTTTATATATGATTACTGGCACCGAATGGGAAACAGGTGTTCCAGTTTTCACTGAATCAAGAGTAGCAGTTCCACATTTTTTATTTTTATACAGTGCAAAGCACTGTTTTTATTGAAACCATGTTCTTAAATAGGTAACAAAATATAGACAAACTGTAAATAAATAATAACAAAAACTAGAGTAATGTTCTTAAAGGAATTATTTTATTGTACTATTGCCTGGGGGATGGGGGAGCAGATGCATAAAATAGTGGGTAATAGCCCAACAGCAAAATAAGGAGCTGAAGGCAGAGCTGTGATAATAGTGAAGAAAGATTCTTGATATACAGGAGTTATTGAATGGTGCCTGTGATGGTGTGTAGTAAGTGCTGCCTTAATGTAAGACAGCTGGGTTTCCCCACAGGATTCGAATAATTGTCCCCATGGGGAACAACGTGCCAAGCTGCGTGTGTGCTCTACAGCGCAGAACTGAGTCATTAGTAGTAACCGTCATGCCAGCATTTAAGCTGGTGTGATGGAAGATAACATATAGAAGGTAATTCTATAGCCAGAAGGAAAAAAGGGCTTTATTTTCCTAGCATTGAAAGGCTGTCTGTCTTCTCACAAAAGCTTGACTGAAATTGCCATCAGCTTGCTTCAGCTACTGTAGGATTTCTTGGATCAATGGACTACTGTCAGTCCTTATGAATTGCTATGGAAAATCATATACGCTCTTCAATTTTCTCCTGTCTTGCATGGTTGTGTGGACCAGCTGCAGGCTATTTAAAAGGGCCTCTGAGCCACTATTTAGAACCACAGAAGCTTAGTAATTTTTGTTTCACTTCTGAAAAGCTGCTTGTTCTTAGACTCCCTAATTTCATGAGGTAGAAATGAAAGGGAAAAGAGCCAGCAGCTTTTAAAATCTATGAAACAGTGGATGCCATGACAACCCATATCATCTGAGATGCTGCAATATAGAATTTCCAAATAAATTAAATTCCCATTTTATTTACATTTATTAAGATTGCATTAATAGCAGTTTCTTCAAGATATTCAGATCTTCTTTTTCTAAAGAATATTGGTGGAAATTTTTTAAAATTCTTCGCCTTTTCCTGAATTGTTTTTTGGGAAGAATTCATGGTGACTACTGACTTTTCCTTGTTGCTCAATATGACATACTTGCAATACATCAGAAGAGGTAAACTTTATCATTTTACCATTGCTTTTTATAATGGTAACGGAAAAAATTATTGCCAGACAGCCTGTTTTCTTTTGTCTCAAATTATTTTATACTCTGAATATAAAATATGATTTCAGTGTGGGCATAAATGCAAAGCTGGTCTTAAAAAGCATCTGAGAGAGGCTTCAGAGAATTGACTGCTATTCTGTAGGGCTGATATTTTTTTCTGATGAAATGCAACATCAAGCAGAATTTTTTAAAAATCTCTTTAACATCAACGGGTAATTTAAACAATGTTTATTTCACATATGAAGAGTTAAAGAAATCCCACTGTTCCAGAGTTGCCAAGCCAGCTTGCATTGGTGATTATGGAAGTATATGACCAGAGCTTAAGAAAGTTTTAAAAATCAGAAATACATCACAGTGCACCGGTATTGAAACAAAATTAGTCTTGGGGTACTAAAATGGTTGACAACATAATGTAATAATTACCCAAGTCTCTGCCTTCATTTTACAAGTTGTATCTGTGCCAATATGAAGCAATTACATTAACACCTTAAACACTTGCAGCGGTGTAGACATCAATGTCGAATTTGTTTATTAAAACATGCAAACATTATATTTTGTAGGAAATGTGCTCTCAGTGGACAAAGTAAGTCATGCAAGCATAGAATCAAATTAGGAGATTCAAGCAGTTATTACTACATTTCTCCTTTCTGTCGTTACAGGGTAAGTAGATTTACTGTGATTTCATTTTGAGTAGTAGTTATTTAGTTATTTTTCCATACCATTATACAAAATGATATTAACTACCATTATTTTTATATGGGTTCAGATCACTTCTGTGTGTAACTTCTTTACATATATTCGATATATCCAGCAAGGACTGTTGAAGCAGCAAGATGGTGAGTAGGAAATTGTATTTGGCATATATAAATAAAAAAATTTACATAGTGCATGTGCCTAAAACTTGCTATCTAAGCGTGACAGCACAACTCCCTTACGTTATTCAGTAAGAAATGTTATGAAAAATTCTGTAACGAGAGGAGTTAGTCACAGTTTTGCCACACAGTATTAAAAAATAAAGGCTCTTTCACAGAATATGGAGATATTTTAGACCAAAAAACCCTTCAGTTTGGTTTGATCTGGGCCATTTTATCTTCTTTCATTTGGTGTTCTGGTGCGTCTTCTCATTTTGTGCATTGAGAATTCAGACAGACTTTCTTGTGAGAGACAGTCTTTCTTGTGTCTCCCTTTCTTTCAGGGAGAACTGGCAAGGATGACAATATTTTGGGTTAAATTGTGAAAAGTAAAGAGGAAACCATACTGTAATCGTTCAGCTGAGTGCAGCTGAGAAATGAGGTGTTGGTCATTGATGTGGCATGGCAAAGTTTCTTGATGGTTACAAATGTATCTGACAATGTAAGGCTTGATTACACCCCACTCCAAAAAGGGAAATGTGTTTTTTTACTGCCATTTTTTCGGGCTGGTGGGTTTTTGTCCCGACCAGAGATGCCTGGTCGCTTTGTTTCTGTCAGAATAGCATATCCAACAACTGCCTATTTAAACTCTGTCTAGACAGTAATTCGGAAATTTGCTTAACTGTGCTATTTGGTTTCAATATGTCCATATAAAAGAATCTGGTTATGAAAATGTACGCACTGTACACCTAGTTACTTAATTCTGGAATTAAAAAGTACATTGTGTGTTGGGAGTTTTAGTTGTTGGTCTTCATTTGCAAGACTATTTCACCTGTTTATCACTATAAGAGAAAATAATGATAATTTGATTGTTTAAACTGTACATAATTGATGTAATTGTATTTCCTGTCTATGTCAAAGAATATTGCCCTACAGCCTTCGGTCCAAGGTTTTTTTGAAACAGACCGTATCGCTTAGGCTCCTGGATTTGCTAAGCACAGACAGTGGAAAAAGTGTCACTAGCCCGGTGTCAATAGTTAATTTAAAATATTGTTTTCACTTTTAAAATTTAATTTTTTTTTTTTTGTTCAGTTGCATTTTTGAAAGTAGAGTAAAACAGCATTGCAGTGTTTATGGATGTTTGTGCTTTTCATTCTTCCAGTCTTTGAGTCTGTTTCTATTGGCTTCATCCAGAATTTGGCTAGAATTATTCCCACTTTGATGTACCTCACCTATAGTCATCTATCCTGATGTTTCCCAATTTCAAGAGCTCAGGGTTTTAACTAACACAAATCTTTTGTTTCCATTTCAAACCTGAAGTATTCCTGAGGTGATAAATAGAGAGACTGTTCTTTAAAAAATATAATGCTGTTAACTTTCTGTGTCAAAGGGAACTGTTTTCATGGAATTCACCAGAAGTTCACCTATTTCATACACTAAATTATGTTTAATAAAACTGTCAGATGGTCGTAATTTTTACTGATGTACTAGCATTGCAGAAGATCTTGAAAATGTGTTATTTAAGTTTTAATTTGGTTTATAGTTAAAAGGCTTTTACTTTGATCAGAAGGACCTATATAGTTTCAACTAAAAAGTATTTACTTTGCTATTTAGGATAAAGAAATTAAGTTAGTATTTTTTTCCATCAAATAATGAAATATTTTCTGCACTATCAGAATTACTTATTCTTCACAAGAAGTTTTGAAAAAACTTGAGTTTGGTGTTTCAGCTCAATTGTCATCTTTACTATTAAAAGCATTGACTTTGCATTTGTAGCTTTATGTAACTTTCAATAATACCTTTAGAAGAATGTAGGCACTCATGATAATTGTCTGCATATGTGTTGCATGTATTTCTACTCATATAATTTTTGAGACAGAGGTCACTTACAGAAGTGGTTTTTGAAATATGGTAGGGAAGACTTTGTACTTGTTGCTTAGGTTAATAATCTTTGTAGTCATTCTACATCATCATTTTGACTGCACGGAAATTATTTTTTTCTTGAATAATTATATACTTAATTTTGATTTGTATTGCTTTGGCGTTTAGAAGCTTAAGGTATGCATAGACTCATCAAGTTCAGCAAAATACAGATGAAATTAAAAAAAAGGTCTTTTTCCTCTCTAGTTTACTGTTGCTGGCAGGGTACTGGTAGAAAAAAGAGGTAGGAAGAAAGACTACAAAGGGAAAAATTATAACAAAATTACAGATTCTGTGATGAAACAATTCTTACCCAAAAAGTTCTACTTTTTTTCTTCTTGCAGTCTTTTAATTTTACAGAAAATGAGTCAAGGGGCAGGGCAATTAAAATGAGAAACAGCAATTAATTGAAGCTGACAAGAAGTATTGATGTATTTGTTCTCCAATTTAAAAAGAAATCATCTAAAATTTTGGGAATTTTTTTTATAGGACCATGATATAGAATTTTTAAAATAAATACTTTAACAAATTTTGTCACAACCAAGCATAAATAGTCCTCACTTACTAATTCTGGATTTACTAGATGTTTGTTACTTCTAAAGTTCCCCTAAAGCGATGTACAGTGAGGCAGCCTGTATACATCAGTTGAAATACAATATGAATTCAGTATGTTTAATGATATTTCTGTCTTTTTTTAGTGGATCAGATGTTCTGGGAAGTTATGCAGCTGAGAAGAGAGATGTCACTAGCAAAACTTGGCTATTACAAGGAAGAGCTCTAAAACTTTTTACTCTTGCGCGTGCATGAACTTCATTGAATATACATAACTAAAATTGCTAAATCTTTTTTGTCACTTGATATTTATTTCCACAAAGTGGGTCCAAGATCTTTCTCCTTTTGCAGATTGCACTAAGAAGTACTGTGATTGTTTTAAACTGACCTATGCTGTATATGCATACATATAATACTTAGTTGAACAAATGTGGTAAGCACTTGCAGGTGTATTAGTGATTGTAATTTACATTTAAAAACAAAACTTCTGATTAAAGTGTTAGTCTGAAGCAGTGTCTGTCTTCTGTTCTTTGTGATGCAGAATGATGTGAACCTCCCTGATAAGTAAAACTGAGATGATTTTATGAAGAGAGAATAAATGCGTGACACTTTCTTTGTTGTAGTGTTTAGATACGTTTGTATCTCTCCATGCATGTATGCCAATACAGTTAACAGGCAATTAAGAAAATTCTTTGAAGTGCTGCTTTCCTATGTCTTTTGTTTTTAAAACAATGTAAGAAGAGAAACATATATAGTGAAGTGTGGATATAGTAGATATCTTCTCTTTAGTTAGAAATCTGTCCTGACCTGTCTGACTGCAAAAACTTTCTCTCCCCACCCCCACCCCCAATTTTCTTTTATTAGAGTTCTTCCATTCCTTTAGATGTTTTTTTTCTCCTGCTTTTTTGGGATTTCCAGTTTCCAGTATTTTATACATCAATTTCCCACAGCTGTCCTTGAAAGTGGAAAATATCCATTACGCGATTTCTTTAACATGCTGATAAAAATTTCCATATAATGTTAGCAGTTTCTTCACATATGTGATTTGCCACAAAGAGAACCGAAAGAAGGATTATGGCTTCTTAAGGAAGATGCTTTTTTCTGTTCAAGTGCTACTTTGGCACTTGAAGTTCAAGCGGTCTTTTTTCCCTGGGCATAGTCCAAGCTGAAAGCAGACAGTTGATGAGGTTACAAGGAACATAGTTGTGGGTATGTGGTAGACTTGCTATGTAAAAGCACTTCTGGAAATACACTAGGTCTTGATTGTCACTGTCTTACTGGTGTATTCTCAGTTTTTACAAAAGCAAATAGAATGAGTAGTGACATTCAATACCATACTTGTGTTGCTTGCATGCATATGTGCCTGAAAACACTTTGCAAGTATTGGCTTTGACCAGGTGTTTCAATGTTAAGATTAAAACAAACAATTGAACCTAAATATTTTACTAGTAATAGAGTATGTCCAGCTTGGGCTATTTCAGTACTGATGAAATATTTTTATCAATTTCCTGTCACTGGGTACTGTAGAAACCTGGAAAAATTCTACCTTCAGATGTTAAAGGGTTGTTTACTATTTCAGTAATACTAAGGCAGTCTGGTTTTCTCACTCTTTGAAAACAAACTGTATTTGTTGGTATTAGGTTTTCTGTTAGGCTCATAAATGCTTCCTAAATGATTGTTAATCCTTAGTTTACATAATGAAATCAAACCATTTCCGGGATTAGCTAACAGTAGTTAAATGATAGCTGGTAGCTGCTGCTGTTCTGACTTAATAAGCCTTTGTAAGTGTTGCTTATTCAAGCAGAGAGAAGGGTCCTTTCTGTACATGACACTGTCAAACCATAAATGGAATCTAAAATTTATTATGCTGAGCTGATTTTCTTATACTAGGGACTACAAAGATGTACCCAGTGTATCTCAGTGGTGGTGACTTTGGCTCAATTATGTCAACATCTTGTAAATACTGATCGGCTTGCTTCTCTCTTCAAGTCCCTTCCCTAAAAGTCTTCTGTGTATTTTTTTAATATAAGCTGCCTCTCATGAGAAACCTGTGTCACTGCGAGTGTCAGGGGCTTGTAAAAATTGTGCAACAGTTACTTGTCTGGCGAATGTTCTTTGCTCAGAATGTTTCTTGAGTTCTTTCTGAACTCAGAAAATGGCCTTATTCCAGAGTTCTTGACTTCACTGAAGGTTTTGTTCACAACCAAATGCCTCTTAAAGATGCCTACCCTCAAAACACCTGAATATTTTTCTGCACTTTGCTTAGGGATGACAGAACAGGGGCAATTTTCAGTGTACCAAGATCAATTTAAAGTGAAATAGGGTTTGCTACTAGCCTTAAAAGACCTTTGTTCAAGGTTCAGCTTTTCCATGTGTTTTTCAATGTTACCTTAGACAAACAGATTAATCTGTAATATAGTCTTGTTAATAATGATAATGTAGAAGTTCTGTTTCCCTACAGTCAAACTGCTGTGAGTTAATTTTTTTTTTTTAGACCAGTTGGATAGTCTTGATGCTTAGGGGCTTAAATGGGATAATACATACTGTGAAACCAGTGATGGCTTTGTTCTTGCATTTTTGATTACTATTGCTTTCAAGTAGTATTACTTAGATCACCTGTGTGAAAGTACAGAGACAAGATAAGTAATTTTTATTGCTGCATTTTTTGCGCATGTGTAATTATGGTTAGTACTGGGACCAAAGGTCCTTAAAACAAGAGCATTAGACATACTGAACGGAAGAATGCACATCACCTTCATTTTGCCTCAAAAGCCTTGTCAGATTCTCCTTTACGTGTAGGAGGGTTTAGGTATAGCCCTGGCTCTAGTTATGAAGGAATGAAATCAGTTGGGACAAAGTCATTGAAACCTCTGACAAAAACATGATGTGTTCCCTGGCACGTTCATAGTCATCTGGAAGAGAGACGGTGTGCTTTTCTCAGTGGGATTCTTCAGGCAGGAGGAAAGCAAAACACTTCTACTGGCTTTTCATGGATGTGGTGGGAGAAAATGAGGCCTTGCAGCAGTTCTTTGAAGGTAAGAATCAAGTTTTAAGAGAGAGTCTTCACATTTCTGGTGGCAGCAAAAATACAGTAATTATTTGGAGTTAATTGAAGAAGAAAGGAAGAAGAAAAAGAGCCCCAAAGCTCTATTTACACAAAGCTATCATGTAAGGCGATAACCGAGTGAAATAGTAAAAATGGTACAGATGCACTGCAGTGCCTTTTTTGTGCTTTGGCCAGAAGACCAACGGAAGGGTGGACCCAGCAGAGCCTGCAGTACCGCCGTGGTAGTTGCCAGGAAGAAAAACCGGGAAGTGGCTGAGGTCTCCTTGCAATTTACCACTTCTGAAATCTTAGCAATTTTCATGAGGTTAGAGAGCTCCCTCCCTGCTCTCTCGTAACATGTCAGATTAAAGATGGTTTGCTTTCCACTAATACCATTCTTCTGAAATGGGCTGATTATAATTGGTAAAATGGTAATTGTGGCAGTATTCTCAGGATCTTTCTGAGAAGTTAAACTAAGATTTTTTTCTTCCCCCCCCNTGGGATCTGCCCTTCTGCCTTTTTCCCAAAGACATTTCACATTCCAGAAAGGTCCCATTAGTCTCCTGCCTTTTTCTTACCACAAAATTTACTGTTTAATAGATTCCATAATGAAACTGCATTTCTCAGGCCCTGCCACAACATGATTCAAAATGGCTGTTCAAAGGCTTATATATTTTTTTACTATTTCACTAAATCTTTTCATTCCCTTCCTTCAATTTACACTTTTTTTTTCTTATTAACCTTTTGATTCCAAGCTTTCCTTTCTGTATTTGTTTTCCTTCTGTTACCTGTGCAGGTATTCATGTGATACTGATCTGAGAGTAACTTGGAAAACTACCTTTTCTGTTTTGGATAATGTGGACAATTCTTGTTTCTCTGCGTTTAAGTTCCATTGTGCTAAATAAGTGAATTTTTTTTTCCTGGTACTCTGTTGGCCTAGGTGAGAGGTAGCAATGCGAACTTTTGAGTTTTAATTTCAAACTAGAAAATTAAAGATTCTCCAGCATTGATCAAGAAAATGTATTTAAGCCAAGAGATTTGAATCGTTGAACCACAATCTAGGGCTGCTAGCTAGCAAATCTGTTGTTAGCAAATTCATACTGTGTTTCTTAAGTTCTCTTAATTCATGGAGATCAAAAGCTAACAAACTTGCTTGGCTTTGCTTTCAGCAACATGTTTGTTTTTATTAAGCTATTTGTTCAAGTACTGCACTGTGTAGCTGTTAAATACTCAAAATAGTGTTGGACATGAATTATATAAAACAATCGGAAAAATTTTTAGGAACTGACTTGGAAAACGGGACTCTAGGGAGTTTGGGCTAGGTTCTGCTGGCTTTTGTGACAATGCTACTTTGGTAGAAGGTATCTCGTATTTTAGCTGTGTGAGCTCTTTAACTAGAATTACTAATTGCAATTCTAGAATTACTAATTTAACTCTTTTTAGAAGGTAGTTTGGCAGAGCATCTGTCTGGACCAGCGTGAGGAGGAGAAGCCCTGTCAATTTCATTTAATTGCAGGGAAAAGAAACATCTTGGCAAGTTATGTTCCTTCAGTAATGTTGTGTGGTTCTGCTGTGTAGCACTAGAATATGACAAAGTTCTGCTAATGCCATGCAGCATTGCAGGGATGCTGTTAGATGGGTGAATTTCATTATCTGGACACTGAGATTAGATATGTGTCAAGGCTACAAGAGCTAATCCTCTTTCATTCGGCATGCAGTAGCTAGTATCCCCTTGCTCTTAAAGCCATAGGTAAACCTGAAAAGGGAACAAGCTGATTTAAAGCAGGGTTTGCATTATTTTCAAGCAGGGCTTAGCTTCACTGAATGTAAGACCGGCTTTAACCGATGACCTCTCTCCAGCTTAGCACTACAGCTTGTGGGGTTGGCTTTATAATGCCACCTCATGAGGCAAGAGCAATAAACTACTAGTTCTAACTTGATGGTCTCCAAGATTAGTCATAGCAGTGCTAGAACATTGCCTTTCAAGGCTACAAAAAAAGCCAAGTCCTGCAGTATGGAGTATGCCGCCACTGAGGAAGTCTCTGCTTTGTCAGTGGTTCAGGTTTGGCTTCCAAATGCATCAGCTGGCAACTCAGCACATTTATAATGTTTTGTAAGCTTATTTGAAATTCATGAGCAAAAACGATCCCATTTCCTCTTTTGCTTTAGTTCCTTACAGTGCATATTTGTTTTGACACTTATTAGTACAATAAACTCATGTTTGCAATATTGAGAGTGGACAGTCTGAAAAAGTTGTTTTTTTTTTTTTCTCCAAGGACAGTGAGATAATCTTTGGTTGATTTCCTGTTGATTACTACTTTCAGTAGTCAGTGGACCTCTTGGATTAGATACGATGCTGACTGAGATTTGACCTTGGCTTTCTCTTAAGTGTAAATGGCTCTTCTGTTGTTGCGTGGCTGGTTCTTGTCTTTTTCTGTCTTGTTTCACAGAACCACAGGGGTTGGAAGGGACCTCTGGAGATCATCTAGTCCAGCCCCCCTGCCATAGCAGGGTCACCTACAGCAGGTCACCTAGAGCACTGCTCTCACACTAGAGATCTCATCTTTGAACAGTTTTTCCTACGATTTCTCTCGAAATTAACACTTTTTAATTAAAATGCTTGGGTTTTTTTAATCAGGAACTTCCTATTTGTCAAAAGGTCAGAGCTCCTGATTAGCTCTTCTGCCTGTCTGCGTGTAGCACAGCAATCTATTCTTACAGACATTATCAATGGGTTGAGAAACTGAATGAAGGCCAACCTAGTTACACTGTTAAACTCAGTCTTCTCTTCTTTGTTGTTGGAAGGTACACTGAGGTATCTGAAATGTGTGTGTCTGGTCTCAGCGCTCTGTGATCTAAAGAAGGCCCTTGGTGGAATCATGACCTTTCTGTATACTCATGCTCCTGGAATATAGTTTAGAGCTCTCGATAAATAAATTAAGCTACAGAACAAGCACACCATTAAACACCAAACACCTAAACCCCAAAGATGTCTCATACCATTTTAAGGATGAGAGATTGAAACAGGAATAAAAGATGAAATGAGAAATTTAAAATATTAAAGATAAGATTTGTTTCTCTGGAAAATGTTACTTTGGGGAAAAGTTATCTATCTTGACACGAGCTCCCTCCTTACCAGCTGGAGTGTTACAGGTCTTCCTGCCACAGACTGTGGTATGTCCTGGCTGGCTGCAGGTTCTGTCCTTAGCCCTTTCCTGTTCGTTGCTGCTGTGTGCCAGAGGTTCATGTCCATAGCTCTGCTGGCCCAGCAGCTTTTATCAGTGACTCCAGGTCTGTTCCAGTCAAAACGAACTGGACTGTCTTGAACAGTTTAAATAGCAACCAGTACTTTTAGCGTGAAAGAAGTTTATCAGCCCCCAAAGTAAGACTTAGTGTAAGTCCATGACGTTCAGCTGGACTTTCTTCTGAGCTCATACAGTGGAGCTCATAAAGTGCTGAGGCCTGTTTTGGTGGTAAAGTATCTTCAGATGAAAATCAGTTAATAATTCTCAAGCAGAAACATTTCCCTCAAGTTGCAAGGTTTTGTAGCAACAGTTACCAACTTGTCCTTTCAGGAAGCAGGTATTAAGGAGCACTGTGTTTTGTGTGCCTTTTTTACATCTCAAGCTGTTATTTAAGGATTGTTCCCTGTATAGAATAGCTGCTGTTTTAACACAGATTTTACTACAAATAGCTGCACTTGGCTGGGAACCTATTGGCATCCTGTTTTAATGTCAGGAAATGATCAGTTTATTACTGATTTTTAGTCAATACAGTAAGTTTGAGAATATTTTTATTGGTTGTGGACTGAATTTTTGTTTGCAGAAAAAGTACCCCGATAGCCTGGTTATTTGGGAAAGTGGTGGCTGTGGTTCAAGCCGAATTTACAACTGCATGTGACTTTGAAGTAGTTACTTTATTAAAGACATAAAACTTACTGCAAGGATTTTCTGGTTCTCTGTCCCCCATCCTTCGCTTTGCATTTAGATACTACTGAAAAGGATGCAACTGATTTAAATGCAGTCATAGGTAAGTCACTACATGGAAGCGCTGGGAGAATTAATTGAGGCAGGTAATTCAGGGATCGAGACTGTTGGCTACAGAAGTGTGGAGTATAAAGTGAAGCTCAGGAGCCAGGTGACTACAGCCTCAGGACAGGAAAGGAGGAGATGTCTGCCAATGAGAGAGATATGAAGCAAGCAACTATCAGATCAGGAAGCTGGAGTTCAGATGACTCCTTGGCGGCCTGGGGCTGGGAATAGGGACAGGCTAGGTGAGAATGGACAGGGGAGCAGAAGCCAGTGGTAGAACTGAGAGGCTTTAGACTTCAGATTGAAGGAGAGATTACAACAGAATATCAAGCTTACAGGGAAATGGGAAAAATACAGTCATATGCTGCTTATGACTGCAGTCTCTGTTCTACAAACAACTGTGTATGAAACCCCAGTCACTGTCTTTGCTTTTCATCTTTCATCGGTTTCTGGGGTAGCTGGCAATCCTCTGTGCAGTGACGCTCAAGTCGAATGTGTCACCTGGTGCAGACTGTTCCCAGAGATGTCTGGGCACACTGTGGTGTGGAGCGTGGACTGGGAGCAGAGATCCCCAAGCGCAAGCTGATAAAGGCTGCTGACTCTGCACATCCTCCGGCAGCTCTTAGCCGGGCACACACTCTGCGCAGGAGGCTGTGTGTTCCCAGGGGCCTCTTGGCAGGGCTCGTCCCACTACATACACACAGTTCTCTGCTCTTGCAGCCACCTGATGTCCTGGGGAGCGACAAGAACAGTAAGCAAACTCCCAGTCAAATATCAGTGTACTTTATCATCCCAAATCCCATATCTATTAGTACTTACTGTGAAATGAAGGCCACTATTTTAAATGAATTTGCGTATGATACAACAGCTCTTCCTCTGCTGAAACAGGTGCCAATACAAGTACATGATGCCACAGACTAGGAAAGTACATTCAGAAAACAAAGAAAGTTATTAGAGTGAAGTTCTACAGGGCGGCCAAATATACTGGCCCCTCTGTGTGCCTGTATTGTGAAGCTTTCATTAGTGGTGGCCTATCTTCTTCCTGGTGTCCTTCCTTCCGTTCCCAGCACAGAATTATTTATTCCTTCCTTCTCCTCCTGCCCATTTAACTGTTTAAGCAAAGTGGAGAGACTAAGAGGGGATGATAATGTATTGCTGTTGTCATCACTTAGCAACAGAGCCGATATCTGGGCTGTGGGATGCCTGTATTAAAGGCCCTGTCCTTGTTTGATTCATAGCTGTACTTCAAAAGAGCTTGTTTCTGACCTTAGTGAAAATAAAGAATTCTTGGTTTTGTGGTACAGGAAAAACAGTTTGTATCTGACCTCTAACCTCACGTTAATAACAAAATTCTATTATTCTGCATGAGGACCAAGGAATTTGAACAGGAGGAACAGCTGGGTAAAAGGAAGAGAAGATGATCGAATCATTTTCCTGTGGACTACATTAGCAAAAGACAAAGTGTTTGACATTCAAGAGGGGATATCCTAAATTCAGACATGAAGAACAAAAAGATGAGAATCCAACAAGTTTGAGCAAGGCTGCTAAGAGAAGCCAGGCTCTTTTGTACTCTCGAGCTGGTTTTGCAAAGTGCTTTGCTGCTACTTCAAGACTTTACATGTTAACAATTTTGCTGAGGCAAGTAAGTATGCTGCAGCTATGGAATCTGTCCTCTGATGTGTGGAGGACAGGCTTTTATACAATGCCAATATACTGGGATGCAAGTAGCACACCTGCAAGTTGCTATCTCACAGTGAAAGGCAGCCAAAATTAAGTCTGCACCAGTGATAAGCAAACGATGCCTAGACTGATCTGTGATCACAAAGCAATTCAGGAAATGTTTATTAGCAATGTGAATTTATGTATTAAGACAGACACACAAGGGAATTCCTGTACATGATGGTGGAAGTGGATTTTTAGATGCTGCTTGCAGTTCAGTAATGTCTAAACACTGGATCAAGAAGGAATCACATCAGAGACATCAGGAGAAGAATAGAAGAAATTTTATGGTATGACTTCTTACCATGCACATGTCTGATGCTAGTACAGCGAGAAGACAGTAAAAGCACCAACTGCAGTTACCGCTCCGGTGCTCAGCGACAGCATTCTCCCACTCTGCTGCAGAGCTGAGGGGAAATGGTTGCTGTTGGCTGCCTGGGGCTGAGCCAGGCAGCTCTGGATTTGTAGGCTAGTCCATTTTATCTTGTGTAGCAGTAGGACAGAGCCAGGCACTGGAAAGAGCAGTAACTTAAATGTCCTTATCTTGTTTGCTTTCTGACTGGCCACACCTATCTTTATGCAAGGCTTGCTAGAGAGGTGGGAAGCCTACAAAGCAGTAGTTTGTTTCGGTTTTTTAGAGAGTTCCGGCTGACTTTCTACAAAAGTTGTCATGAATTCCGGAGACCTTACAATCATAAAATCTGTTTATAGCCTTCAGTTACCAAGCAACAAAGGACAAAGTACTGAACCTTTCTATTCACTAATACATTTAACACGTTAGTGGGCTGTTCTTTCAGGGAGAATAAAAGGAAGTCACCAAACATTTCCAAAACTTTATTTTTGCTTTCTTTAAGCTGGATGGTGGATTTTTAAACTGCGTGTTTCAGAAACCCACTTGCAGTACTAATGCAGAAAGTGGATCTGTGTGTGATGTCTGAGCTTTGACCCAATCACCTGTTTTGATCCCAATGTAAGAGGATGAAGTTATCTTCAAAACTCCTTTTTCCAGTTGCAGACTGGGGCCCTTCATCCCCTTGCTGTGGCAATTCAGTGAAGCCTTAATACCATGCGTGAACTGGGGATTGCCTGGTGCTGCTGTGTTATCTTCATCTTCCCCTGCCCATCCTCTTTTACTCTGCATTTCCCGTCATCCTTTCTCCCAGACTGACTAAACTAGAAGCGTAACCCACCTGTTACGCATGAGACAGGATGGATTTAGTTTGCCTTTGTGCAGGAGAGCAGGCAGTGTTACTTAGTCTGAAGTGCTGATGATTCCCTCCAAATTCCACTCGTAATTTCTGTCTTTTTGGTATTTTTAACTTTAGGGCAAGATATCCATGGAGTCTTGGAGAATCCCATGGTGGATACAAGCATGTTGGAAGAATTCATCAGTAGTGATGCAGAGTTTGGAACTCTGTAAGTATTAAGCAATGTGTACTTCCTCTCCTTAGCAACATCTCTTAAATTGTTTTCATTAGTGCCACAATAAAATCTGAATGCAAGAGGCAGACCTGAAATCTGAGTTTCAAGAGAATTGTAGCTCTCTCGATACTGTTACTTACTTGAAGCTGTATAAGACGACTTGGAAAAATGAATTACAGACAGTAATGGAAATACGGTCATCTTGTTCAAAGGAATGAATGATAATGAAGTCTGGGATAATTCACAACTGTTATGCTAATTGTGGCATTAAATGCAAAGTTGTTATTTTAACATTCCTATAATTGTGAGTTTAGTGTTTATGTACAGAGTAAGTGATATAAGTGAGACTGATGTATAGTAAATTGAAAGAACAATCTAAACCTCCCAGTTTGAGGGAAGCAGGGCTACTGTTTTCATCTTAATGCTCATTCAGAACAGAGAAAATTGTCCATTAATCTCTTATGAGACTAACTTTTAAGAGATACAAAGGATACATAATGCAAAGGGTCACGGTCAAGGGTGGAAAGTTATGCAGCACAGATCTATCACAGACTTCAATCCCAAATATTTCATCTAGACAACTGTCAGGTGACTGTTGTTCAATGCAAAATATTATTAATGGACTGACACTTGCCAAGAAGCAAAGCAAGAGGGGATGTTTTAAAAATAATTAAACATGGGATTTTTCATTCTGGACACACTCAGCAGCACACGTATTTGCTTACAGTGGGATAAATAGGCTTCTACCTCCTCTAAATCATGAATAATGAATTGATTCTCTCTCTGCCCATGCTATGAAAGTAAAGAAGAATGAAGAGGTTTTGTATATAAATATACATAACCTTTATTTTTAGAGTGACTAAACATCTTGCAGGTTAAACAGATTATTGAACTCCTGTATGACAACTTTAAATGTTATTCCTTTGCTTTTATACATGAACCATAGCAGAAATATAAATTTGTATATATATGCTATTATGTAGCTTAGGTATGTTAGATATTCTAGTTGCAGTGCTACCAAGTATTTACATGCCAAGAAAATAATCTGGAGGCTCAACAGAATTTTACACTGATACTACAGTAATACTTCATTAATTATGGTATTAAGAAGAACACTTACTGAACCATTAGATCTCTAAAAATAAAATTGTGAAGCATTTGCCTGTATTGCAGACTATTTGTGCATAAACAGAACGGAATCTCATAAAGGAACTTACCAAAACATGTCAAAGGAGAAAAGTATTAAAAGCCTCCATATATATATATATAAATGCAAATCAACATAACGGCACGTGCAATACTGCAAGCGGACTGCAATGAAAAGGGTGCTGTTACCACCAAGGTCTTGAGTGCATCTGGAAGTGTCCATTAAAGATCGTCTTGCATCAGACAGGCCATTGGTGTTACACTTATTCTCCTCTTACACCATGTGTGAAATTTCCTCATCTTTTCCTACAGTAACAGCTTACGCTTGAGCGGTGAAAGGAGAACAAGGGTTTCCAATGTCCTTTCCTAAGTAGGCATTTAATTGATATGCTATGTCTGTAATACAGAATCATTTAAACAACAGCATATTTTCTCCTCAAAAAGTATAATACCAGTTTCAGTAAAGTTCTAACTTGCAGAAATATCCCTACTACCTCTGTACTTTGAGTACTTTCTTTCTCCTAGAAAGTGTCTGTTTTGAGTCTTTCAGTAAAATAGAGGCAGAAATCGGGTACCCAAGGCAGCGTTTGAAACTAGGAACATAAACCAAATGTGTAGAAGGGAAGTTTTAGACTTTTATGGATGTATCTTTTTAAACTTCACAAGGCACATTTGGCATTCAGTAGCTATGGATCAAGTATCCTAGAGGAAAAAAAATAACTCAAATGTTTACTAACTCTCTGTTCAAAGTTGAAAACAATGTTTAGAGCAGTAGACATGGTCTTTAAAAGCATCAGAAAATCTGTTTTGAAGGAAATTAAAGATTATTCTAATGTGGAATTTTTAGATTTATTTTTCAAGAGTAATTATGTTGAAGCTAAACCAAAATGCAGGGTTGTGGACGTGGCATGTTAGAAAACCTGTAGCAATACCATTATGAAATACACAAGACCATGTCAAAAGTAATAGGGTATGACCAAAAATGAAATTATTCTCTCTCATGCCATCCAAACTCAGAAATACAAAACCTGAAGTAGAAACAGTACAGTGAAAATCAGGTGATGGAAATTTTCCATTGATGCTTGAAAATATTTGCCGTGTATGTGGGAACACATGTGTTTTCTGAATATGAGGGTGTAAGCAATTTTATTTTATTCAGCTTCTGCCAGAACACTGGGCCTTAGTGAAGGAGGTGTGCCTCACTAAATTTGTCATCTTTTGTCTGCTGTAACATTTTTAGCCTGACATGCATCTTAAGCACTTATCTTTCAGGTAGCGCTTCAGAGCAGTGTTTGAGCCTACAATTCACAGGAATACCTGAAAGAGTTAAGAGTTCATTTCTTGAACCTCCATCTATTCCTACTGTAACAGGGGAACCCTTTGTAGTTCCTTTAAATGGCAGCAAGATGGTATAGAATTTTCTCTCACTTAAGCTGCTTTGCAAGCACCATCATGGACTGAAAAACTGTGCCCTCAACTGACGGGAGACAGAAGCATTGGCTCTCTGTAGCGGTCTGCTGTTGACTTAGGATGCTCCTGTTTTCAATGCAGAAGAAATTAAGTGGTTTTGCTACATAGTGTGGGAACATCTGCTTGTTGCTGTGAGCTACTTGTGAAAGGACTTGGCCTATCTTAAAGTATGGAGTAGCTCTAGACATGCTGTCTGATAGGAGAAACACTGTAAGTGTAAAAGCAAAACAGAGTATCACAGAAAGATATAATACAATATAATCAAGTGTATGTACCAAAGAGTAAACAATCAAGAACCTTCTTTCAAACCTCAGGTGTGTGAATGGGCTGAGCTGTTGGAGACAAGCTGAGAGCAAAGCTTGTAGTGTCAGCTGCACACAAGGAAATACTTCCTGCCTGAAAATCGGGAGAAAGCTGCACAGTAAGATACGGGCTGGCATGTTCTTGTACAGAGCAGTGTGCCTGAAGTTCTTTAGAAAGGAATCACGAGAGGTTGCTTTCATTCATAGGATGTGAAGTGGGAGATGAGCCTCTTGCTTAGGTAGCTCTACAGAGCCCAGCTCTGCCTGAATTTGGCATGGCGCAGTGTTACCCAGCAGGTGTTTCCGCGGCAGGTGCCACGGAAGCTGTTGGACGACGGTACTACGCGGGGCGCTGCACAGATGCGCACTTCATGAGCACCCTTTGTCGTGGGCACGACAGCCTAGACTCAAGAAATTTTTACCTTAATTTGTTACCAATTAACACAAACTTTTGACCACTGGCTCGTGTGTTGAGAAAAAGAGAATATAACCAACTAAACACTCGGGGAAATATTCCTCCTCCCCTCCGCCTTTCGGAGGCTCAATTTAAACCGAGCGCTTCTCCCTCCTTCCCGCTCCCCTTGTCGCTGCCGCTTCTCACGCCCGGCCCCTCCCACCGCCGCCGGTGGCGGGGGACGGTGCGCAACGGCTGGCTTCTCCTTCCCGCTTCTCGCTCCTTACTCGTTTTCCTTGGCTCCGGCGTGGGTGTCGCTCCCGGCCCGCAGTCCCCTCGGGGTGTCCCCGCTCCGGCGCCGGCCGCCTCAGCGCCGCGGCCGTTCCGCCTGGCAGCCGCCGCTCGCTCGCACCGCTGCGGGCGCCGCTGATTGGCTGGCTGAGGCTGTGGCGGGGGGGGGGGGG